>CAUYQU010048570.1:0-74480 GCA_963574635.1 Cheracebus regulus
TAGTGCTCCCCTCCCTGTGTCCATGTGTTCTCATTGTTCAACACCCGCCTATGAGTGAGAACATGCGGTGTTTGATTTTGTGTTCTTGTGTCAGTTTGCTGAGAATTATGGTTTCCAGGTTCATCCATGTCCCTACAAAGGACACAAATTCATCGTTTTTGATGGCTGCATAATATTCCATGGTGTATATGTGCCACATTTTCCCTGTCCAGTCTATCATCGATGGGCATTTGGGTTGGTTCCAGGTCTTTGCTATTGTAAACTGTGCTGCAATGAACATTCGTGTGTATGTGTCCTTATAGTAGAGTGTTTTTTTTTTCTTTTTCTGGGCCTCAGTCTCATCTGTTAGTACAGAACCAAGCCAGGACTGTTCTAGAGGATCATTTCAAGGATTTGATGAGGAACAGTGCCTGCCACATTGCAGATGCGCAGTCCTGCTGGTGTAGCTGAGTTATTGCAGTCTGGAAAGCCTGCCTCTCAGCTGATTTCAGACATGCTGGAGAGGAGCAGGGAGGAGCGAGTGGGCTGAAGGTTTGGGAGGCGATCTGTTCTTCCATTTCCCATTGGTGAAGTGTTCACTTTTGTGTAATTACTGTGTGAGGTTCAGAAGATACCTAAAGAAGAATCTCAAAGGCATCCTACAAGAAAGTAGTTGAAAGTCTGGCAGGAGCAAAATAAATGCCAAATCAGACACAAACTAAAAAATTGCTCCCCCCGTCCAGAGACTGCCTGATCAGAATGGCTCCCTGGGTGACGAAAATCATGCAGTGATTCCACTGCAGGTTGTGGGAATAAAAGAGAAGGACGCTACATTGGAGTGGGCAGCCTTGCTGCTGAGGGCCGCCCTTTCTGTCTGAATTCTCGGAAGCCCCGGGTCTCCCAGAGAGGCGCTGAGTGAGGTTCTTGTGCACTCGTTGATCTGATGTCCGAGGAGGTTGCCAACTTGTGGTCTGTGGGCCGTGCTCAGCTTGCAGATGCGTTTCATCCACGAGCCCTCAGATTGTTTCTTTAAATGTGGATTACCTGCCATCATTAAAAATATCGAAGATTTCATATTGGAGTCCAGATTCTGACTACAAACATGAAACCAGCAATTATGGGCCCATGTTGCTGGGGGCAGCAGTCTGTTGGTTCCGAATAAAGTTTGGGCCCCCGAGCTGGGCGTATCTTCTCAGAGGGCTTATCCTCATCACCTGGCCTGCTTCAGCCATCATAGTCCCTGCCTGGCCTCTGCAGGCATTTTAGTTTGTAGCTGTTTTTTGTTTGTTTGTTTGAGAGGAGTTTTGCTCTTGTTGCCCAGGCTGGAGTACAGTGGCATGATCTCGGCTCACTGCAACCTCCTTCTCCCGGGTTCAAGCAATTCTCCTGCCTCAGCCTCCCAAGTGGCGGGGATTACAGGCACCTGCCACCATACTCGGCTAATTTTTGTATTTTTAGTAGAGACGGGGTTTCACCACGTTGGCCAGGCTGGTCTCAAACTCCTGACCTAGGTGATCTGCCTGCCTTGGCCTCCCAAAGTGCTGGGATTACAGTCGTGAGCCACTTTGCCCGGCCAGTTTGTGACTGTTTTATTTCTTGCACCTCCGGCCACAATTTATCATTCACTTCTTCTCTGTGGGGGCAGAGGAGCTGCATTTATAAAAAGATTATTGCCTCCCTCTATCTTTATTTCCTTAAAGCCTCGTTACCAGTAGCCACTGAACAATGAAATTTGCATCAGGCTCAGAATCAGAAGTGTCTAGGAGTTGACACTTACCAGCTTTGGAATCCTGGGCAGAGAATCTTTCCAAGTCACGGCTCCTTTGTCAAATGGTGGCTCATGATCATAACGACTAAATGGGCAGTAAGGTGTCTGTGGACTCCACGGAGGTAGAGGCAGAGGGAGCTGAGGAGGGGAGGGTGGGGACACAATGCTTCTAGACTATCGAGGATGATGGAATTGAAGTAGGCAATTACACCTTCACGAGTGCTATCATGCAGAGACGCTGGGGTGGGGGTAGGGGCTTGGTTCAGCTCCAAGGTGGAGGTGATCAGACAGGACTTTGTGGGGGAGTCAGTGAGCTGAGTCTTGAAGGAAAACTTGGCTTTGTCAAGAGGATGTGAAAATGTAAGGCTTCTAGTCATTAAAATGTGCAGGCTCCTAAGAGGGTCTGTTAGGAAGTCCTTTGCAGAGTGTTCCCTGGCTGTGGGGGAGAGAGGGCTCTGGGCATCCTTCTAGAGGCCCCCCTAGTGCCCTGGTGGAAGCTGAGCAGCTGAAGACAGCCTGGGACGTTCCCACTGCCAGACTGACCTTTCCCCACCAAGCCCGCTCTGTGGGTGGGGAGAAAGGAACCTGAACATTTGGGTGCCTGCTGAGGAACACCTGGTGGTCAGTGAGTGTGACAGTCGAGACAGAGTTAAAAACAGGGTTTTGGCCCTTTCCATCTGGAGCCATCACTGTGTATTGAAGACCGGAGAAAATAATGTAATCTGATTGTTCCATTGGGTCATTTCTGGGAATATAAAGACATTTTTTCCAAAACTGGAAGTCTGTGTGCATTGAGAGAGTATTTCAGGCTCACTCTCGCATCCTCCCTTAGCCTCCCCAAGGTTTCCCCTTCCTGGCCTCCTGCTCTGCAGTGGGCGCCTGTTCCCCTTGAAACTCGACTTCATTGGAGATGACCCAGTTTTTTCCGCACTGAACTCTGCTAGGGTTGAAGATGCATTTGGCTGCTGGAGAAAACCCCAGCCTGCTGCTCCTCACTGCATTGCATTTGGCAAATGCCTTCTGCAGCAGGAATGCTGAGAATTTCCCTTTCCATCATGTCAGATCATCTGGCTTGGGCCTGGCCCTTCCCCACGAGCCCAGTGGACACAGCTGGAGTGGGGCAACGCCCAGGCACATTTCTGAGCTGGGAGCTGAAGCCTTCCTTTCTGCTTGAGGAACATAGTGGAGCAGGGCTGACCAAGGCCAGCATGTCCCAGGTGGCCTGGGGGAAGGCTCCGAGTCTGACACACAAGTGGAAGGAGACGGGCAAAGGCCTCCTTCTCTCATGTAAGCTTTAATCCTGCGATTGAACCTATGAACTTCCCCAAAGCACCTCACTATTTGACGAGGAGACCTTCAAGAAGAAGTCACTTCTGTAGGGGTAGACTCAGGTTTTGGGTGACAGACGTGAAGTTCCTAGGACTTTTTTGAGTCCTCCTTGAGAAGATAAAATTAAGTTCAGCATCTCAGAAGGGGCCTTTGGAAGAGAGGGGCCCTGGAGGCCAAGCTACATTAGTGTCACAGTGAATCTGTCATTTCTGTCTCCATTGTAACGTGCAGGAAATCAGACATAACCGCTGGGAAGACATTTTGGATTGGGCTTTGGTGGCTAATGTAGGAACCTGTCTTTGCTGAGCCATCTGATGGCCAGGGTGTCACTGAGGAGTGGGGAAGTGGACCCAGGGCCGGCGGGGCCTGTGTGTGCAGGGGCAGGCGTGGGAGCCAGTGCTGCTGGGGGAGGTCCACGGGACCAGTTTAAAGTCAGCAGGCATGATCAGGTCAGCTGAAATGCCAAGTGCAGGATAGCAAGATGGCAGACAGGGAGGCCGCTGAGATCCAAGAGCCAGACAGGATCTCATGTCGGAGGAAGCAGGTCAGAACTGAGCTGGGAGGTGGCTAATGTCACGCGGTGGCCTCGGGGAGCATTTATGAGCTGCTCGATGTATGGCTATCTCAGGTTGGCTTCCAGGTAGAATGGGTAGATTTTTATTTGCTAGATTTTGCACGACAGTTTGGGGGTTGAGCATTTTCGTCTCACAGCCTCATAGCTCTGGGTTTCAACACAGGCCAATTGCCTCTATTTGCTTGATGGCTAGATTGTTTCTCCAGTTGCCAATACCAACCTCTAGGAGAAAGAGAACTGACTGCCTTTGGAAGTGGACAGGTTCCAACCCTAAGTCTTTCATGTTCCAGCTTTGAGCCTCAGATTTCTGTATCCATAAGACTCATATCAGGCTGGTTGTGGTGGCTCATGCCTAACACCCCAGAACTTTGGGAGGCTGAGGCGGGCAGATCACCTGAGGGCAGGTGTTCGAGACCAGTCGGGCCAACCATGGTCAACATGGAGAAACTCCATCTCTACTAAAAATACAAAAATCAGCTGGGTGTGGTGGCAGGCACCTGTAATCCCAGCTACTCTGGAGGTTGAGGAAGGAGAATCACTTGAACCCGGGAGGTGGAGGTTGCAGTGAGCCAAGATCATGCCACTGCACTTCAGCCTGGGTGAAAGAGATAGACTCTGTCTCAAAAAAAAAAAAAAAAAAAAAAAAAGATTCATATACATGTTTTTGAAAAGGTGTGATCATCAAATTAATTGATACAGGTAAAGTCTTATTGCTAATTTTTTAAATACAACTCTCTAGAAACCAGACTAAGCAGATGCAAATTAGTAAGTATGTACAACTTATAAGCTCGGTCTCATAGACATACACAGAACCCAGTGGACAGAGTCAGTGCACACTTCTCAGGCCCACATGGACCACTGACACACACGAAACCACATTTGAGGCCTCGAAGTCTCAAGTCCTAAGGATGTGGATCATACAGACTCCATCCCTTGCAACGATAACCTAGCAGCGTTATTGAGCTTGCTTATTGATCTGCACGTGACATTACCCACAGTTCTTGCCAACTTCATGTCAAATGAAAACATTGAGCTGCAGAATAGAAACATAACGTGATATGCATTGTTAAATTTTAAAACACAGAATATTTTTTGTTTATGAATAAACACTTAGGTAGTAAAAAGCCTAGAGACATAGAAGGAAGGATTTACCTAACTATTGGTGAGAGTTTCAGAGGTTACTTTAATAGTACCTGAAATTTTGTGTTTAAAACATGAAAAGCCCTGGGCCAGGCACGGTGGTGGCTCACGCCTGTAATCCCAGCACTTTGGGTGGCTGAGGCGGGCAGATCACCTGAGGTCAGGAGTTTAAGACCAGCCTGGCTAATATGGCAAAACGCTGTCTCTACAAAAATACAAATTTTAGCCAGGCATGATGGCAGGTGTCTGCAATCCCAGCTACTTGGGAGGCTGAGGCAGGAGAATCACTTGAATCTGGGAGGCAGAGGTTGCAGTGAGCCAAGAACACACCATTGCACTCCAGCCTGGGTGACACAGCAAGACGCCATCTCAAAAAACAAACATAAAAAGGTCTAAAATAAATATGACAGTTTCATACATTTAATGTACCTTATGTTTACTTAGAGCTCATTCTATCCCTTACTTCATATTCCATCAGAACTGAGATCATTAATATTAAGAAGAAAAGGGCTCAGTGTTGGCACATAATTGGTGTCCAGCAAATGTTTTGTCCTGACCAGGCCTTAGGAGCACATTACATGAGCTGCAGTGGGAGAAAGTCGTAGGGCAGGGTCTGGCTGGCGCAAGTGCCCAGGATGGATTTGCCTCTTTCCCCTGCCTTCAGGTTGTGGTCCAGCCTCGTACATAGAGCCTTGCAGATTTCAGGGCCAGGCTGACTTTCTGGATGCGATAGCAGCCGCACGGCCTGCTCTAACTGGTTGGCTCTCCCATAGCCCAAGAATCTGGGAGGCTTCATGTGGGCAGTAGAACAGTTCCTTTTTAAAGTTTCCTTTCTTGTTAAAGAATAAGTGTGCTAATAACTCTGTTAAGCCCTACCCTAGGTAGCTGTTAGACATGCCATGCTTACAGGCACGTAGTACATTCTATGTCCTTGTACTTTAACCAAGATATCTGTGCTGGATGTGCTCACAGGCATGTCCCAGCTCTCCATTGCTTTTATCTGTTTAGAAAAGCTTTAGGTTGTTAGCCAATCGGGTTTTAGTTTAGATTGTGAGGTCTGGCTCCAGCCAAGGGAAATTAGTCCCAGCAATAAGGAAGAACCCAAATGCGTAAGAAATAAATTTGTGTGTTTTCCTTTGTTCACTGTACTCTCGTGGCAAGATGGCTAGTTAGAGTACCTTTCCTGCAATCCAGGAAGTAAAAATTGCGTTCCTGAAAGATCCTTTGTCTCAATGCTAATTTTTCTTTGCGGCACTGAACATTTCTAACACTCCGCGAGTTCTGGAAACATCAGAGAGGCATCCTCTGAGGCTGGGGAGACTGGGCATTAGCCCATGACTTACTCTTGTGTCCCCACTTCCAACAGGACAGCAAGACGCTCTACTGCATATCACAGCCAAGCCCTGGATGTCACTGCTGCCTGGCAGGTCAGGGAGAGATGGGCGTTCCTGGCTGCCCATTGCTGCATTTTCTTGCTGTATTACTCATTAATACCCACCCTGATCTCCCTTTAGGCCGTGGACTTTCCACCTTTTTAGGATAATTAGCAAACCTATTATGCAATAACTACACGACTGGGTTTCCATGGTGATTTGCATGTTCTAGCTCATGATGCTTTCCAAAGAGCCTATCTTAATCCTCATCAGCCCCACCATGGCTAGTGTCTGCCATATCTCATTATAGGGAAAGCTTCCTTAAGAAAACATTGTATTTCATAAAGCTCACTTCACTGGGGCAAAAGCAGCAATCTCAAATCTCAATTTTTTTTTTAAAACAAATTTGCATTTGGAAAACAAAGGCTTTTTCAGTTCAGATTCATTAAATTGCCTCTAACGCAGCGTGTAATTGAGAGTAACTTGTTTCTAATCATGAGTTTCATTACCATCAGGAGATATTAAATACTTTTAGCAGACATGCTGTTAAGCAGATTAAAGGCACTTAGGATTCATGTCCGTGTGGCCGCTTCGGGAGGTGTGCAGGCAAACCTTGACGACTATGTTCAGAGACCTGTACAAAACACATGAGTGTTTTCATTCTTGTCAACTGGGGAGTCTGCAGACGGTCAAGGACTGAAAAATATCAGGTTGGTGGGAACAAATCATTTCAAGCCAGGCCCCTCGGGGGGCACGTAGTGTGGACAATCTCTTGAATATAGACTTGCACGGTCCTGTGCTTATTTACCCAGCTGCGCCTACTACTATTTCAATAATTTAGCACAATTTGTTATAAGGGTAACGACTGATTTCAATCAATAAGCAAGAAGCCTGGAATCCAATCTAAACTGCATGAGGGCCCCAGCGGGTCTTTTGGGGCAGAACATCCCCTTCTTTCTTAACCCTTTCTGCCCCTAGAACATCTCTAGAGTGGCCTGAGGAAATGCCTGTTGAAAAATTCCTCAGTGTGATAGCATTGGAATGGATTTCGCCAGTTCCCTTCAGGTTGCTATTCAAAGTGTGGTTCACAGATTGGCCATGTCAGCATTGGCATCACCTTCAGTGTCAGTATCAACACTGGTATCATCTTGGCCATGCTAGAAAGGTAAATTCTCCTGCTCGACCCTGGGCATGTGGAGGAGGGGCCCAGTGAGCTGCATTCTTACAAGCCCTTTGAATGACGCTGATGCATACACAAGTTTAAGAACCACTGGACGAAGACAGGACCAAGTGTTAAGATAATAAACAGGGAAAATGTGGCACAGATACACCATGGAATATTATGCAGCCATCGAAAATGATGTGTTCGTGTCCTTTGTAGGGACATGGATGAACCTGGAAACCATCATTCTCAGCAAACTGACACAAGAACGCAAAATCAAACACCGAATGTTCTCACTCATAGGTGAGTGTTGAACAATGAGAACACATGGACACAGGGAGGGGAGCACTACACACTGGGGCATGTTGGGGGGAAATCGGGGAGGGACAGCGAGGGGTAGGGAGTTGGGGAGAAATAGCATGGGGAGAAATACCAGATATAGGTGAAGGGGAGGAAGGCAACAAATTACACTGCCATGTGTGTACCTATGCAACAATCTTGCATGTTCTTCACATGTACCCCAAAACCTAAAATGCAATAAAAAAAAAATAAAAAATAACAGGCTGGGCGTGGTGGCTCATGCCTGTAATCCGAGCACTTTGGGAGGCTGAGGTGGGTGGATCACCTGAGGTCAGGCGTTCAAGACCAGCCTGGCCAACTCTACTAAAAAATACAAAATATTAGCCATGTGTGGTGGTGGGTGCCTGTAATACCAGTGACTTGGGAGACTGAGGCACGAGAATCGCTTGGAATCCAGGAGGTGGAGGTTGCAGTGAACCAAGATGGCGCCACTGTACTGTAGCCTGGGCAAGACAGAGAGACTCCATCTCAATATATAAAATAAAATAAAATAAAAATAATAATAACAGAAAGTACAAACAGGGCTGAGTTTTGATTTCCACCAAGCCTGCTTTATTGTGGGCACAAGAGTTAGGAGTAGCCAGTCACGTGTCTTCTTGATCCTGTACCCAGTGCCC
This sequence comes from Cheracebus regulus, assembly GCA_963574635.1. Classification (NCBI taxonomy): domain Eukaryota; kingdom Metazoa; phylum Chordata; class Mammalia; order Primates; family Pitheciidae; genus Cheracebus; species Cheracebus regulus. The sequence continues at coordinate 8,303 of CAUYQU010048570.1, forward strand.
CACCCATGGCTTCCAGCATCTTCTCCCTCCTGGCATGCTCCATCCCTCTGGCTCTGCTCCATGGCTCCTCCAAACATAGCTCCCACTTTCACACCCTGCGGGGAGACTTCTGTTTTTGCACATATTGCAACTGCCAGAATTGACAGAAGTGACATTTATTATAAAACATGTATTTTATTTTATCACATTTCTCAAACAAGCAACTATGACATTTCTTCCAACCCCCAAACAAATCTAGGGATAGAATGAGTTTGACAAGTGGTTTTCAAGAGCAACATTTTGTGATTAGTCTCTGTTCTCTCGTGACAGAGGAATGGCTCTCACTTCAATGATTGAATCAACAGTCAGCGTCTCACCTATCATCATTTAGAATTAGGCAATATCTATAAGCACCCTCAACACACACAAAAAGAGCCAGCATTTCAGTGCACTTATATATGTGTTACTTTTGATATAAAATATTCTATATTTACATAAAAATGTAATATTTTAAATATATATAATCAGCTTCAGAGGGACATAATTCACATATCATACAATTTGCCCATCGAAAGTGTACAACTCAGTGATTTTTTTTTTTTTGTATATCCCCAGAGTTGTGTGACCTTCACTACAACCAATTTTAAAACATCTTCGAGTCAGGCATGGTGGGTCACACCTGTAATCCCAGCACTTTGGAAGGTCAAGGCGGGAAGATCAATTGAGGCCAGGAGTTAGAGACCAGCCTGGGCAACATGGCAAGACCCCATCTCTATAAAAAATAAAAATAATTAGCTGGGCATGGTGGTGCCTGCCTATAGTTCCAGCTACTCAGGAGGCTAAGATGGGAGGATTGCTTGACCTTGGAGGTCAAGACTGCAGTGACTCAAGATTGTGCCACCGTACTCCAGCCTGGGTGACAGAACAAGACCCTGTCTCAAAAATAAAACAAAATAAGATAAAATGAAACATTTTCACAGCCCTCAAAAGAAACTCTGGGCCCTTTAGCTGTTACCCGCCAATTTCTCTTTCCCTGTAGCCCTAGGCAAGCAGGAGTTCACTTTGTGTTTCTGTGGATTTGCATGTCTAGACATTTTCTATATTTCATACAAATGGAATGATGCAGTATGTAACCTTCACAACTGGCTTATATCACCCGGCATCTTGTCCAGGGTTCATCCGTGTTGTAGCGTTTAACAGTACTTCATTTTTCCTGATGGCCACATTTTAGCATCCCTCTTCAGCCCTGTGGTACTTCTCAGGTGGGATTTTAGTTCCCAACTATGGTGTATGTGTGTGCATGTGTGTATGTGAGTATTTTAATACTGATGGCTATTTACAATTACTTTCAGCATGAGCCTCCTCTCCTTTTCTTCTCTCCTTCTCTTTCCACCCCTTCTTCTCCCCTGGTGTCCACCCCCACCCTTCATGGTGGGAACTAGACTCTTGGATTGAGTGATTGGTAAGCAGTTTGAATCTTATGGCCAGGCTCTGAGCTACACACTCAGGACCTGGCAGATCATTTCCTTAGATTTGGTGTCCTTGTAACCTCCGTGGTGGCCTTGCCTACAACACAGACTCTAGCTCATGAGACAGTGATGAGTGGCTCTCAGTTGCCACCATTACAGATACTTCTCTTTCCTCCTAGAAAGAGAAGAGCTTGCCCATCACTAGAACCACCGAGGCCTACAGCTTTCCTGGGCAGGGATTGCGAAGCAGAGAGCACACTGAGAAGATGTCCTTCCTAAGACATCCACCGCGTGATGCTTCCTTATGGCCGGGTTCTCCAATGTTAGAACAATCTCCTGCCAGGCACAGTGCCTCACTTTTATAATGCCAGCACTTTAGCAGGCCAAGCGGGGGAGGATTGCTTGAGCCCAGGAATTTGAGATTAGCCTGGACAGTAGAGTGAGATCTTGTCTCTACAAAAATTTAAAAGTTAGTGAACGGTGACGGTACATACCTGTAGTCCCAGCTACTCAGGAGGCTGAGGTGGGAGGATGGCTTGAGCCTGGGAGGTCAAGCCTGCAGTAAGCCATGATCACACCGAGGCACTTCAGCCTGGGTGACAGAGTGAGACCTTGTCTCAAAAAAAAAAAAAGAAAAAGAAAAAAAAGAATTTCCCGACGTGGGGACCTTCTCAATAGTCCTGATAATCCCTCACACCTTGCACCCCACGAGCCCACAGGTGTGAGCAGAGGAATGACTTGGGCTCACATGTGGTGTGCTAAACACCATAGTGACATCATCGAGTCCAACACCCATTTCACAGACGAAAACCTGGAGGCTTTAATAGGTTTGTGACTTGTCTGAGGCCTCAAAGGAGAGTCACAGGACCGGGGAGGAGGCAGGTTCTACTGATGGATGATTTGCTTACCTCCTACTGCACAGAAAATCTGGACTTTATTGAGGAGGGTGATTATTTCCCTCCAAAAGTCTTGCTTCTTTTTACCTTGCACAAGTCCGTCTCATGCAAACTCTCTGGGCCTATCCCATTGTTGGTACTTTCTTCTGGGATGTAAGATAGCCTCATATTTCCACTCTGCAGGCTCTGAGGTTCTTTCTGGTTTCAGCTCAGACTCCCCCTTCTCACCCCTCTGAACTTCAGACTTGGATGTCCAGCTGCTTCTAGGATGTTGCCACACAATGTCTCAAACTTAAAGTTCCAGCACAAAACTCAAACAGGCTCCGTGATTTGTCTGTGGCCTCAAAGGTGGAAACTCAAATTGTCTCCTACCCCAAATCTCTTTCTCCCTGTACTCAGCCCTTTCCATCTTCTAAATGATCGCTGTTCCACTAGGTCCTCAAGTGAACAACCAAAGAGGCAGCTCACTTTTCCTCCTCACATCTCCCACGCTGTATTCACTGGTGACTCCAGGCACACCTGGCATCCATTCCCCAACGCTCTCCCTTGGTGCTGGCTCCACTCACTGCAGTAGCCCTTGATTGATCTGCTGCATCTCCTGTCACCCTCCAACAAGCCATTTCTTTGTTTCTTTTTTTCTTTTTTTTTTTTTCTTTTGTGGTGGAGTCTTGTTCTGTCACCAGGCTGGAGTGCAGTGGCACGATCTAGGCTCACTGCAACCTCTGACTTCTAGTTCAAGCAATTCTCCTGCCTCCGCCTGTCAAGTAGATGGGATTACAGGCACCAGCCACCATATGCAGCTAATTTTTGTATTTTTACTAGAGACAGGGTTTCACCAGGTTGGCCAGGCTGGTCTCGAACTCCTGACCTCAGGTGTTCCACCCACCTCGGCCTCCCAAAGTGCTGGGATTACAGACATGAGCCATCGCACCTGGCCAACAATCCGTTCATAACCACCAGATGGCCCATTCAAAACACAACCCAGATAACTCAGTTTCTAGCCAAAAGCCCTCGATGACTTCTGCTTGCCCCTAGCATGAAAACGAGGCTCCTCTTGGCTTCGACACCCTTCACGGACTTTCTTCCACTGTGTGTAGATAAGCACTCTCTGGGCAGGGACTAATCTGTCTTGCCCGCCACTGAGCCTGTAGTGCCCAGCACACACGGGGAGTCTGCACAAAGGAGTAGGGACTGGTTGTTGGAGTGTCGGGTTCTATTCCTGCCTTGGTCTCCCTACAGCTTTGTCTGACCACCTGACTCGAGACCTGCTGCTGGCCATGGGATTCCAGGGCTGTGAATTGAGGCTGAAGGCCGTGCAGTGATTTTTGTGAGGAATGCACTCATTTCAAAATATAAATACCATAACACAAGGTATGTGTGTTATGATGCCTTAGGATAAAATACCATGTGGTAGTTGGAATTTGTTGAGAAGGATTCATTCATTCCCTTATTCCCTCTCTCTCATTTTCAGCTGGAAGCTGAGTTATATCCGAGCTGGGGCCTTTGGGGCTGGAGGGCCACCTCCTGCTGGTTTTACCAGAGGTCAAGCTGAGGATCTTGAATGCAGTGTCCTTTAGATTACTTCCAGGTGAGATGACCCTCGGGGAATGAAAAAGGCCTTCACAGTGTGGAGCCACTAACATTTCTGCATCTGAGAAGAAGAGCAAGCATGAAATCATAAAATGCTCCTGGCTAATGAAATAGAAGGAAAAAGGCTACTCTTCTCAAAAGCAGTGTGCTGTCTTTGGAGGTTAAATAGGCTGTGATACCAGTCCTTACGCTCATAAATACCAAGAGGACTCCTAGGTGACCAGTGAAAATGTATGGGGGGCAGAGGGAGTTTTCCGGGGTCAATCTCAGTTGCCGAGGGCAGAGAGGGAGCTTGCATCACCTTCTCTTCCTCCGTACAGGGCAAGTTCCCCACTGCAAACTTTTGAGGCCTCTTCCTTTAGCTCAGGAGTCTGAACCGCCACATGGGTTCTTTGTCTATAGGGATCTCTGTGCGAAGACCAGCAGCCTTCTGAGGTCAGTTTGGGGGTCATCCTAGGAATAAGGAAAACATTCCTGATGAGGCAGAAACTCTTCTTCTGATCTTTAGTCTGAAGGAATTTTCTGAATGCTGATTAGACGCTGGGGATTCAGCTGGGGGTAAAACATGGAGCTCACGTTTTTAAGTGACTGAACCAGGGCTGAGGGACTGTCAGGCATATGCTGAGTGCAGAATTAGAGGAATGGTCAAGTTACAGGGGACATAGAAGATGCCATGGTTACCGGGTGCGGTGGCTCACGCCTGTAATTCCAGCACTTTGGGAGGCCGAGGCAGGTGAATCACCTGAGGTTGGGAGTTCAAGACCAGCCTGATTAACATGGAGAAACCCCGTCTCTACTAAAAATACAAAATTAACCGGGCATGGTGGCACATGCCTGTAATCTCAGCTACTTGGGAGGCTGAGGCAGAAGAATTGCTTGAACCCAGTTGCGGTGAGCCGAGATCACACCATTGCACTCCAGCCTGGGCGACAAGAGTGAAACTCTGTCTCAAAAAAAAAAAAAAAAAAAAAGATGTCAACACAGAAGGAAGGGAAAGGTGTTAGGGAGGGTGGCCCTTCTGGGAGGGGGCCGATAGCCTGAAGGAGCGCCAGGAGGCATCAGAAATGTTTTGGTAACTGTAGGCAGATCTATCAGGCTGCAACACAGGATTCTGAAGCAGAGTTCACCCTAGAAAGTCATCTCTTGGCAGCTCAGGGTTGGAATTGCGTTTTAGAGAAGATCATGCTGGCTACAGTGACAAAATGGATTGGAAGGAGACGGGAGATCAGCTGTCATTCCAGCCCTGTCAAAGCAGCTGCACTGATGAAGACGAAGGGCAGGCAAGGAGATGCCAAGGATGTAGTGCCAACAGGCCGTGGGGGTGGTCGGGTAGAGGAAGAGATGGTAATAATTTTCATGAATGAGGCATGAGCAAGCACATGGGTGTTCAGTAGACTGAGAGAGGGCCAGGTGTGGTGCCTCATGCCTGTAATCCCAGCACTTTGGGAGGCCAAGGTGGGAGGATCACGAAGTCAGGAGATCGAGACCATCCTGGCCAACATGGCGAAATCTCGTCTCTACTAAAAATACAAAAAATTAGCTGGGTGTGATGGCGGGCTCCTGTCATCCCAGCTACTCAGGAGGCTGAGGCAGGAGAATCACTTGAACCCAGGAGGTGGAAGTTGCAGTGAGCTGAGATTGCATCATTGTACTCCAGCTTGGGCAACAAGAGCAAAACTCTGTCTAAACCCCCTCCCCGCCAAAAAAAAAAAAAAAAAAAAAAAGCAGGCTGAGAGAGGAGATACAGTTGGATAATCAGATTTTTCCAGGAAGATACTGAGTTTAGTTTTGGACATATTTAGATTGAGGCGTCTGCAGGCCACCTGAGAATATCCTAAAGGGAAGGAGCTCTGAGCTCCAGGTTAGGGTTCAAAGATATGATCACATCAGACATATATCCAGGCCTAGGAAACAGAACTAGAGAAATGAATTCCAAAGTGAATGAGATCGCCTGTGGAGATTACAGATAAATGGACACCAGGGCTGATCTAGTCAACAGAGTTTGGATGTAAAATTTCTCCCATCCTGTGCCCTGATGACATTGAGAGCTCAATCCTTTGAAACCAGGTGAAAAACTGTTTCACTTTGAGAGTCAACCCTTGGGTTTGCATGAAAATCTTGCTTTAAGCATCTTGTAAGCAGGGACATAGTTTTCTTTTTGGTAGAGGGAAGGAAGTTTAAACTTTGTCTTTGATATTAGCGTGTGTATTTGTGAGATGAATGGATACCTAAGCTAGGAGATCATGGTGACTACCAGTTGGGCCAATGGGACTCAGATTATTTGAAAGAAAGAAATATACTGGGAGGGAAAAGTGTGTTTATGTGAAAATCTGCTCTGTGCACCATATAGTCAAAGCTCTTTCTCTTCTGTGGCTAGAACTGTACTTTTTCTGTCTGGAGCAGGAAAGGAAGCGAGTTGTCAAACACACAGAAAGAGGCATTGATGAGCTATTGATATCCTAAACCAAGGAGCTGGCAGCGTGTCAACAATCAGTCGCTTTTCTCACCAGTTTAAATGCCCCCATCAGCTCAGACTCTGACGCGTTTGCGCTGTAATGATAGGTGTAGCTTACAGGCAAGCATGCGCGTTAGGCACTGAAAAGAAACATGTTGAAAGGAGATTGGTCTTCGCTATTGAGTGGATTGTTTTCATTTTTCTTTAAGTCATCAGAGGCAAATTATACTGAAGTAAGAGCTAGAAGTGGTGGCATTGTTGATTGCCAGAGAAGCCTGGACAGAGGAAGGCCTTGGCTACCTGTGATCATAGGCCCTGGAGAATGAAAGGGCAGAGGAGACGCTAAATGTCACAACAGGCCTAGGTCCACGTGGCTTCGCATTGCATTATAACTCTGGATGATTCCCCCATTCACAATAGGGGCCTTGTGTCTTGAAGAGAGTGGACTGCAGGAAGCATGTGGGGCCTGTAGGACCTAGCTAAGTTATTGGGGTACAATGTAGGACACTGGTTTTAGAGGGGATCTAGGACAGCAGAAAGGATGCTGTGGACATCAAGCTGCCTAGGCAAGAACGGGCAATTATCCAACAGATATTCTAGGGACAAAGCGAGGTCAGGGACAGTTCCACTGTTAGAGGGTTATATTTGACCCCACCTCAAACTGGTTCAAGCAAAGTAATATTATCTCACATTACTGAGAAGCCCAGGGATGGGCCAGCATCAGGCATGATTGGATGCGGACCCTCAAATGCACCAGGACTTATCTGTATCTCTTTCCTCTCTCCTCTGTGTGGCTCTGTGTTTGGATAGGCTTTCCCCACACACAGGCTTTTCCAGCCACTACCGGTCAAGTGGCTACCAGCAGTGGTGGCTTCTTTTATGTAGCCTAGTAACATTGATTGAAAGAAAGTTCTGGCAAAGGTCCCAGGATTGAATCTCATCTGTGTGGGATGGACCATTTGTCCATCGGTGATCCAATCACAGTGTCCACAGGGATGAATGAGGTGGTGAGTCTCGCTCCAGGTGGGTGTCTACCTGTTGAGATGAGGAGAGATGGAGTCAGCCCCAACCAAATGACAAGGAATAAGAATGGGATCTAGAGGGGATGTTTTTCCCAAGGAGTGTCGGGGTTTAGGATGAATCAAAGCAGTAAAAGTAAAATAAAGAGAATCTTGCAATGAGGTGGGGAAGGACTTGGCTGTAGGTGGCTTTGAGCTGCCTTGTTATTCTGGGAGATCTCTTTGTTCACAATGGAATGAACCATTGTGTCATGGAGAGAGAGCAGTCTGCTAGAAACACTTGGGGCCTCTGGGACTCAGTTAAGTTACTGAGGTTCAGTGTAGGACACTGGTTTTATAGGGAGTCTGGGACAGCAGGAAGAGTACCTACACATTTGCTGTGGGTTGGGGGAGGTCAAGGCCCAAGCCCAGTGCTAGAGATGAAGGCAGTAGATTGTAGACCATGTGCCACAGAGCCAGGCAGCCTGGTGGAGATCTCTCAGGGTCCCGTGGCCAGGGAGTTGGGGGAGGATCTGGGCAACTCAGCTCAGCTTCTACCACAGCCACATCTTGTGTCTGTCTTGCACAATAGCTTTCCATTTGAGAAAAGGACTTACTAGTCCTAAAAGCCTCCAAAAATTCCACTGAGCAACCGTGGTGGAGTTCTGCATCTCTTAAGCCAGACCTGGGCCTGCCCAAGTGGGCAGCATGAGTCACCTCCGAAGGTGAACAATGGCACCTATTACCATTGTCATGACAGGCTCAGCCCTGCAGAGGTGACCGTCTGAGAAAGAGGAGGGTCAGGAGACAGGCAGGGCCTGCAGGGATGTATGGAACACACCTAGAGGCAGGGAGGACTGATGAGTGGACTGCATACATGGTTGGTGTCCCCCGTGCTACCACGGACAAATGCTGGCAAGCAGACTCCCATAGGTGACCTCTGCCAGTTGCAGGGAATCTGAAAAAACTGTGATTTTATGCCAAAAAGATCGGGGAGGTTGAGAATTGGCTCCCTGTCATCCCTCATGGCACAGAGGACACTTGTCCAGTCACTGGTTGTTAGAGATAGAATGCTTGTTCTTAGGTACTGCAAGATAGACAAAAAGTTTTCTCAGCAAGGCAATTTTACTTTCTGCAGAAAGGGTATAGCTTGTTAGCTATCTTGCTACAAGAATACAATGAACAAAGGGAAGGCAGTCATATTTATTCTTTACACTTTGGATCCTTACTGCTGTGTCTGATCTCTGCTGGCTGGAGCTGGACCTCACAATCTAAACTAAAACTTAACTGGCCTTGGGCCTGTAAAGGTGATGCAGTTCTGGCCCCAAAGTCCAGGCCCTTTAGAACTCAGAGAGGGGGAGGTCGATGTGTTAGCAAACAGTTGCCGTGTAGTGATATAAAGATAACAATAGAGAAGTAAAAATTGTCCTGGGGGGGGGGGGTCCTCCAGGAGAGCTTTCCTTACAATGTGAGCATTTGCAAAGAATTGGGGCTCAAAGGAATGGGCAAAGGGAAGGGCCTCCTAGGCTTTAGGGAATAGCAGTGTGAAGTTACTGAGACATGAGGTACACTCTAATAAGAGAGGGTGATTTCCTCATGTCTGGGACCTAAAGAACTGTGAAGGGAAGAGACTGAGGCCAGTGAGTGAACTGCTTGCAAGTTTGACCTTTATTTCTTAGTGGGGAGCTACCGAAGGTTTTGAAGCCAAGAAGTGGAATTGGAATCTTCCCTGGCTTGGGTTTATGCCTACATTGATGTAAGTTCTGGCATTCTTAAGCTTCCCCTTGATCAATGATTGTGTGTTTGTGGAAATCATCCCCATACCTGATCAGGATGTTAATGTCCACATTATGAACATGATATGTTATTAAGATTTGGGGCTGATGCAAAAATAGTCACTTTAAGTATAGGAGGAATTTGTATGTCATTTGGAGTAAAAATTTCTTATGTGTTTCACACATTTAATCAACTGAAGCATAAATGTGTATTTATTTGTGTGAAACAAATTGTTACAATAGTTAATGATAGTGGATGCTACTCATTTTATGTACAAAACTATCATGAAGAATGTTCAAATAGTTAAATAGGAAAACAGACTAATAGTTAATTCAAATATTAAGACACTCTAGGGTAACTTTACAAAGAACGTATTATTTTTGCAACTACAAATGTTTGTAAAAGTTTAAATAATAAAAAAACAAAATAGTATGTCATAATTCTAATTTATTCAAAATTTATGTCATAATTCTAATCTTCTGGGAAGTATTTTATATATTGCTGTGTTGTTAGTCAACAATTGCTACAATAATGCTGTAAAGTGAACAATGCCATGGTCTTAGTGGTTTACAATAACCCTCACTTCCTGTTTTAGTTCACAGGTCTGCAAGATAGCTTTGGTTCAGCTCATATCAGTCAGGCTCACTCAACTTTGCAGGGTGTTGTGGACCCCCCAGCCTTCAGGTGGGGTTCAGGTATGCTCTGTATCTCTCCATCATTCCAGGACCAGTGGGTATGAAGGACAAGTTCTTTTCATGGCAAGTGGCAGACATCTCTAGGCCAAGCCAAATCACTCAAGTACAGTTAAATTTCTGATCATGTTATGTCTGTTAACAGGCCATTGGCTAATGCAGTCACATGGTCCAGCTCAATCAACTGGGGTGAGGGAGAGGGCAGTCTAGAGGGGGTCTGCAAAGTCACAAGGCGGAGGGAGAGGATGGGAAGGAGGGATTGTAACCCAACCTACCATAGCCGCAGAGGAGGAGGTACATCTTTTCTGCAGACAGTTACTATTAAAGACAAAAGGAGACTAAATCGCTCCGTGTCAATTTCACCATTAGCAGTACCTCATCTTGGTAAAATTAGGCAAAAATGAACTTGTCTTCCTACTAGCTTTAGAATGTGTATATTAATAATTCTTTACCTATAATGTATAATTGCAGACTTTTGCAATTTGGTCATTAACTTATTAATAATAAAAAAGTAATTAGAATTAATTTTTAGTGGCTTTGGGATTTGTTTTTGTATCCCAGAAATTCCTTCTCCATGGTGATATTTGGTTTTGATCTTTTTTTGCAGTTAAATATTGACTTTTTTTTTTTTTTAACTCTTGGCCAATTCAGCTTGTAGCTCAATGAATTTTGGTGCACCTCTCGTATCTATCTGTCTACATTAGGCATATTTGGATCATATCCATATATTATATCCATTTGTCCTCCCTTTCGTCTTTTCACTTAATGAGTTCTTTCCACACCAGCATACATAGACCTACTTCATTATAGTTAACATCTACACATTGTTCCATTGATGAACAGGTTCCTCCACAGTGAAGTTTACTAACACATCCCTCGAGGCTGCACGTCTAGGTTCCTGATCCTGCCTATCCTGGCACTGCTGTGACAGCCAGTCCCACCGCCACTCACCGAAGTCAGGCGCCTGCCTGCCTGTACATCCTACAATGGAGCCCGTAGCCTCCTGAGGCCTGCGTGGGACTCCCCTTCTGCCCCCATCCTTCTCATGCCACTTGTCCTTTCAGGAACATTTCATGCTACTAACCTCTTCCTCCTTTGGCTTTTTCGTGCTTCCTCTCTCCAGCAGTTCTGTTCAGTGTCTTAAGGCAACGCCTTGCCTTCTTTTAAAGGTGTGCTCAGGGATTCTCCTCATTTTTTCATTGCTCACTCCTGTCTGGCCTTTCCCTGGAAGATACCTCACCACTCATCCCCTGCTGCTTCCAGGAATGTCTCCCAGCCCGGGCCTCTGGCATAGAAGCCATCTGCTTCTCGGATGAGTCGCCTGGAGGAAATGCAGGGCCCTTACTCAGCTCTCGCTTGAGAACTCATCCTCCTCTGGGCTTGCTGCCTTGATCACGGTCACTGGTGCCACCATAGCTGTCCCCACTCCCACATTCGAGTGACACATTTAGGTGTGTTCATTCCACCTCTGGTCCTCTCACACCCACCCCCTCTTCTAAGCTCTGCAGTGCTCTACTCAGCTTTTGCTAGTGGTGGCCCCGTCCACCTCATGTGCGTAGGCTGCAACCCATCCCTTGCAGCCAGGACCATCGGCACACTAGCAAGACCGTGGGGTCAGGGGTGCGTCTCTGAATGTGCCTCTGATCCTTCCATCCTGCCCACACCTCTGAAACTCTCTCCATTTGAACCACCTGCATTGGATTCTGTTTCCTGCTGGGGTCTTGATGGGTGGGATTTGTTCATTCATGATTTTTCAGCCCCATCTGTCTTCTGCCTGCCATCTTCCTCTGAGCTTGCTGCCTTGGTCATGGTCATTGGTGACCTCACTCCAATAAGGAGTGACAGGGGATATCACTCTTGCCTAATGGAGAGGGAAGGAAGTCCATGATTATGGAACAATGAGACAAAACACAAAAGGAGAGAGGGATTCCTTCCTGCTCTGCTCTCAGGGAAAGCTGCCTGGAGGGGGAATCACTGGGGCTGGGTGCGGAGCAGAGTTTGATGAGTGAAGAAAGGGTGAAGTAGGGTAAAAACCACAGCAAAGAGCTCTCAAAGCGAGTCTGCCTCTCCCCAGGCCATCGTCCCTGATGTCACCATCACGTGGTCACTGGCCTAGAGCCCTGGCACCATCATTGACTCTTGCTTTTCCCTCCCCCCCATGCCTGGCCTGTCACTGAGGCCAGTGGTGTCTCCTTCTAACATGCTCCTTGCCTGCCTGTCCCCTCTTCTCTATCTCTTCTGACACATCTGCACAGTAGCCAGAAGAAATACAAACAGATGAGCCTGTTTTGGACATCTACTGGCTACCTTGCACTCGGCTAGACAGCTTAAATAGATTACCTTTAATTTTCATCATGTTTCTGGGAGGTAAGGCAATGTTATCACCACTTGCAGATGAAGAAACAGGGTGCTGTTCCCTCTGTGTGGAAGGCTCCTTAGGATTGTGAACAGGGAAAGGATGAGGAGTGGTGGGCGTGTGAGATCCTTCCCATCTCTGGGACTGGACTTGGGCGTATTCCTAGGGTTGATGGATTGCAGCATGCCCCAAAGCTCAGCTGCTTAGAGACACAGCTTGTGCGCTGAATTTAATGAGCAAGCTCTCTCCAGCCAGCTGGAGATGAAACCTTTCAGGAGATCTGGAAGGTCCGTGAAGGGAAGTTTTATTTCCCTGGGCAACTCTAGGTGCACTTTTACTATGTGGGCCCCAGAGAGGAGACTTGAGCAAAATTGTTTTTTGTCCCAACTGTTTGTGAAATGGAAAATATTTTTAGCAGATTTGAAAGCTTTGGAGACAAATCCCATTACTCAGTGCCCTGCTCAAATCAAGCACTCAATAAACCTTTGCTGAACGCGGCTGAATGTTCCTTATTGGTACAAAGTTCCTCCAGTGAGTGCACCTTAGAGGACTGGATGAAGATGTCAGCTGGCCTGACGGTAAAAAGGCATCTTTACGACTCCATGAAAAGGAACATGGACAATAGCTAGGATACCAACCGGTAATGGCATCCCAGTCCTGTAGCACTCAGGGTCCCGAGTTATTAAAATTCAGCCCTGTGCAATGCTTCAGTCTCAAATTCTCCAGCCTCTGCACAGGCTGGAGCTGGGACCTCTGGCCTGGAAGACAGTCCTGCTGGCTGTCCCCTCCCTGGAAGGCAGCCCCTCCAGCACGTCAGGGCCATAGCAGGGAGGGAAGAGTGAGGACTTTTCTTTGCTCTCTCGATGCTGTCACCTTCTTTTCTCCCTGGATGTCGGAGCCTCCTGCGTGCCAGGACTGTGAAGGCTGAGGATCTTGTGGGGCACATGGGGTGAAAGGGGTTAGTTGAGGAGAGCTGCAGAGCTCCCCAAGGTGCCATTCCCCAATATTCCAGATAGAGTTCTAGTTCTACATGACCTTTATGTAAAAAATTATTTTTAATAATAATTGTATGCATTTGTGGGCTATAATGTGATGTTTTTGTACCTGTATACATCATGAAATAATTAAATCATGCTAATGAACATATCCATCACATCAATGTGATAGGAACATTTAAAATCTACTATTTGAGCAATTTTGAAATTTACAACACAGGATTCACTGTATTAGTCTGTTTTCATGCTGCGGATAAAGACATACTTGAGACTGGGCAATTTACAAAAGAAAGAGGTTTAAGGGGCTCACAGTTCCACGTGGCTGGGGAGGCCTCATAATCATGACAGAAGGGGAAAGATACATCTCACATGGTGGCAGATGAGAAGAGGACCTGTTCAGGGAAACTCTTCTTTAAAAACCATCAGATCTCGTGAGACTTATTTACTCTCACGAGAATAGCATGGGAAAAACCTGCTCTCATGATTCAATTACCTCCCACCAGGTCCCTCCCACAATATGTGGGAATTATGGGAGCTACAATTCAAGATGGGATTTGGGTGGGAACACAGCCAAACCATACTATTAACAATAGTCACCGTGCTGTGGATTCCATCTCTAAAGCTCCTTCTGTCTAATGGAAACTTTGTACCCTTTCACCAACATCTCCCCATTCTCACCCTGCACCTCCAGCCCCTGGTAACCATTATACTCCACTTCTATGAGTTCAGCTTTTTCACATTCCACATATCAGTGACATCATGCAGTATTGTCTTTCTTTGCTTGGCTTATTTTACTTCCTATAATGTCCTCCAGGTTCATCCATGTTGTTGCCAATGACAAAATGTTCTTCTTGGCTGGGTGTGGTGGCTAACGCCTGTAATCCCAGCACTCTGGGAAGCCAAGGCAGTCAGATCATGAGGTCAGGAGTTCGAGACCAGCCTGACCAACATGGTGAAACCCCCGTCTCTACTAAAAATACAAAAATATCTAGGCATGGTGGTACATGCCTGTAATCCTTGCTACTCAAGAGGCTGAGGCAGGAGAATCACTTGAACTTGGGAGGCTGAGATTGCAGTGAGCTGAGATCACACCACTGCACTCCAGCCTGGGAGACAGAGCGAGACTCCATCTCAAAAAAAAAAAAAGTTCTTTTTAACAGCTGAATAGTATTCCATTGTGTGTATATACCACATTTTAAACATCCAATCCTCTGACTGACACTGAAGTTGATTCTTTACTTAAATACGAAAGATAAGTGTTGTTGAGGATGTGGTGAAAAGGGAACCCTTGCCCACTGTTGGTGGGAATGTAAATTAGTACAGCCACTATGGAAAAGAGTATGGAGGTTCCTCAGAAAACTAAAAACAGAACTACCATAGGATCCAGCAACACCACTTCTGGGTATATATCCAAAGGAATGAAAATCAGTAATTCTGCACTCCTGTGTTTATTGCAGCATTATTTACAAGATCCAAGTGATTTTTTGACTTTCTCGATAACTCTCTTCTAGCCTCAGCTCTGTCCTCCTGCTGTGGGAGTTTCCCTGCCCAGTGGGCTGCCCCCTAGGGAAAGACCCCAGCCACCCTCACAGGTGTCTCTGAGCCCAGAGGAAACAGGAGCACACGCAGCCCGCTGTCTCACCAAAGCTGACGACGTCTTTTGAGGAGCCATCAAATTCAGAGCGCTAGGACTTATTTGAAATGTAATTAGCATCCTTGTAGCCTATTACTGAAATTGATTTATTCTTTTTTTTGCTATGTCCTTCTTAATGTTTTGCTATTAGTGTTCTTTGCTAGATTGATAAAATATATTGGATTGTATTCTATTTTTTTCCATGCTTTGGAACAGTTTTTATAATGAGAATAATCTGTGCTATGAGCATTTGAAAGAATGTGCTGTGACAACAATCCAACCCAAAAGCCTTTTTCAGGGGAGGCAGTTCTTTAAACCTGGTTTGCTTTCTTCCGTTCTTGCTGGTCAGAGTCTTACTCTGACGCCCAGGCTGGAGTGCAGTGGCACAATCTCAGCTTGCTGCAACCTCTGCCTCCCAGGTTCAAGTGATTCTCCTGTCTCAGCCTCCCAAGTAGCTGGGGTTACAGGTGTGCCACCACACCTGGCTAATTTTTGTATTTTTAGTAGAGATAGGGTTTCACCATGTTGGCCAGGCTGGTCTTGAACTCCTGACCTCAGGTGACCTGACCACCTCGGCCTCCCAAAGTGCTGGGATTACAGGCGTGAGCCACTGTGCCCAGCCTTTGTGCTTCTCTTTGAGACAAATTTAGTAATTTGTGTCTCTAGTGACGACTTATACAGGGCCTGCTGGTCACACTGGCTTCAGCTATTTTTGAGTTCTGTGTAGCCTCGCCTTGTCTGCCTGTTTGTCTGTTTACCTGAGCTCCTTGGCATCTAGGAGGCGCAGATGGGGAACAAAGAGCATGAGGAGTGGCAGTCTACTCCTCTTCTTTCTTTTGAGCTGGACATATTAAAAGCGGAACCATTTTGCCAGGCCGGTGGCTCACATTTGTAATCCCAGCACTTTGGGAGGTGAGGGGATCACTTGGGGTCAGGAGCTCAAGACCAGCCTGGCCAACATGGTGAAACCCTGTCTCAGTAAAAATTAGCCGGGCATGGTGGCGGGCACCTGGAATCCCAGCTACTCAAGAGGCTGAGGCAGGAGAATTGCTTGAACCCAGGAGGCAGAGGTTGCAGTGAGCTGAGATCACATCACTGCACTCCAGCCCGGGTGAGAGAGCAAGACTCTGTCTCAAAATATAAATAAATAAATAAATAAATAAGACCATTTCTCTCTCTCTCTCTCTCTCTCTCTCTCTCTCTCTCTCTCTCTTTCCATTTTGTACACGCTTTGGTCTCTGGATGGATGGAAATTCATGTTGTATCATGTAATGGTTCATAGGGCTCAGATTGAGGATTTCTGAATAGACATGAAGTTGGATCCTGCCTTTGCTTTGGGCGGTTTCCTAGCCCCCTCGTCTGCCCCCAGCATCTCTTACCATAACAAATGCTGGCACCTGGATCCTTGTGGAAGTCATCACCTTGGAGAAAGGAGAGACCATCTGGCTCAGCCCCAGAGGGGAGAGAGAGCCCGCAATTGGAAAGATGTGAACATGTCTGTCCCTGGGGGAGAGGCTAAAGGCCAGAGGGGATATATGAACTCTTCTTTTTCCAGTTACAGATACGCTCTGCCCAAACTGCTCATGGTGATAGACATGTCCACCCTCCTCTGACATAAGCGAGGGGACCCTATTGGCACCTCCCTCCCGGATGTGATGGAATGCTACAGAAACCATTAATCCTGGTGTCAGCAGGAGCCTTTGGAGGAACTTGTAGTTAATATCCCCCACGAGCCAGGGAATGGCCTGAGGAGAGGCAGATCTGCCTGGCGGATGGCTTATATCCACCTCCCTTTCAGCAGCAGAGCTGTGGGCTGGCTCAGCAGGTCTGCGTTCAATCATTGGCAGAACCAGCTGGTGTCAGCCTTTAAATTTTAGGGCTGCCCCCTCTATCCTGGTCAAGAGCTTCACTTGTTACATAATCATATGTCTGTAGCTGCCCTATGGCCTCTTAAAATGTGGAGCTTCATCGGGACGTTTTTTTCTCGCCTGGAGCTTTGGCCATGGGGCCTGCAGTCCAGCCAGAGCTGGCCTGAGCTGGGAACAATGACAGCTCACAGGATTCCATGTGCTCTATCACTTCTCTGCTCATAAGTTTTCTCCATAAACCCAACTTAAAAAAAAAAGAGGATGACTCATATAAAGATGAAATTTGTACAAAATTGGTTTGTAAATGCAACATAATTCCAAAAAATACTTTTTCATTAATTAAAAAAAAATTTACTGTCTACCATTTTTTTTTTTTTTGAGGTGGCGTCTTGCTCTGTTGCCCAGGCTGGAGTGCAGTGACGCAGTCTTGGCTCACTGCAACCTCTGCCTCCCAGGTTCAAGTGATTCTCGTGCCTCAGCCTCCTGAGTAGCTGGGTTTACAGGCACACACCACCACGCCAGGCTAATTTTTGTATTTTTAGTAAAGGTGGGGGGGTTTCATCATGTTGGTCAGGCTGGTCTTGAACTCCTGACCTAGTGATCTACCTGCCTCAGCCTCCCAAAGTGCTGGGATTACAGGCATGAGCCACCGTGCCGGGCCTCATCTTTACCATTTTTAAGTGTACAGTTCGGTGGTGATGATACATTTATGTTCTTTCTCTCCCTTCATCCTTCCTTCCTCCCCTCTTCCCAGACTCTGGTAATCTAGTCTGCCTCATGGTACAGGTACGTGTGTCCTTTGCATGCCAGCACTAATATTGTTGTCACACCCTCTCATACCAGCCCCACATGAATTCCTGCCCTTTAGTGACTGTGTGAGCTCCAGTCTTGAATGGGCATAGAATTTGTCACAGCAATAGCTAACAATTAGCGTTACTACATGCTGGGCACCATGCTAAGAGTTTTAGATGTATTAACTCACTTATGTAGATCGGTGCAATTAACTTTTTTTTTTCTGTGCAGTTCACCTTTTTTTTCCCCCAGGAAAGGAACTGAGGCACAGAGAGGTTAATAATTTTTTCAAGGTCACACAGCTATAAATGGTGAGACCAGGATTCAAGCTTAGGCAGTCTTCATTTAGAGCCATTAAACTCTGTGTTGATGATGAGCAGGTGGGTAGAGAAAAGGTCCAGGGGTAAAAATAAAGTGGTTTATTACATTTCTTCCAAGATTTTAGCAGGTCAGCTGTGAGTCCTAAACTTTTAGTGGTGCTATGGGTGTCTGGGCATTTTGGTTTGCTTGCTTGCGTTCTCGGTGTTTCTAGGTGTATAAGCGGAAAGGCGTGGGACGGATCCTGCAGAGAGATCTGCTGTGCTCTGCCCTGGAGGCTGCAGGCTCCATTGCCCATACTTCTTTGCCTCTGGGCTCTAGTCCATGGCCTGGCTTCCCCAGGAAGATGTATCGCATGAGATGTGGAAGGAGAGGGTGAACAGCATTAAGTAAAACTGTTTCCACTGCTTCTACGTGATCGAAGAAGTGCTGGGTTTTCCTGCGACAACCGCAGCAGAGGTCTTGGCACTGGGGAGGTGAGGGAGTTAGAGGAGGCTGCCTGGTGGCCCTGGTCCCAGCAGCAGAGCCAGCAGCCTCCATGTTACCTGGCTTCTCAATCAGGGTCAAGGCAGCAGCTTGTCATTTGGGAGTCATCCCCCGAAGCTTAGCTCCGAGCCTGCTTTATAGCGATTCCATCAGCTTGGCAAGGACCTAAGTCGCAGTAGTACCTTTTTGTGTAAACCAGGTAGAGTGTTTCATGTTATTTGCAACTGAACCCTCGGATACAATAGGTTTTTTGTTATTCATGGCGTTTTTAAACATGATTGGTTCAGATTGAGCTCATGGTAAATTAAAACCATCAGCTTTCTTTTCCCATAAATGTTCTTAGGATAGTCACCCCCATTCTGGGTGCATGTGATCAACTGAAGTTGCTTGCGCTGAGTCCATCAGCCCAGCAGGTGAGGTCCTTTTGAGTTGCTGTCTCAAAGTGGTGAAAACGACATTGTTCTCACTGCCAAAACCTTGTCCCATGGCTCCATGATGCTGTCTCCAACTGGGTTTCTGCCAAGAGTTTTCTTGGCTTGTTCTCTGCTCCTGGAAAGGAACAGCCTGTCCTCCAGTGCTCTGCTCTCCTGGGGAGCCCATCAATGCCTCTACCTTCTTCTCTGTGTCTCTTGGAGGACTCCAGGGTTACTGCTCTGACACCCTTCCTCTCCCCCTCTTCTGAGGACAGGCATCCAAATTCCTCCTGGATCTGGCCTAGAGACATGGCTCAGCAGGACATAGGCAGGGCCATTAGGTGCTGTCTGGGCGCACTGTCCCTCAAGGATTCCTCTTAGAATGGTGTCCATGAAGACCTGCTTCATGCGCAGACCTTCTAGTGGAGTGTGTGTGAGAAGTTTCATTATCACTGCATGGTTTTTACACTGCAGCTGATAACCCTTTACTAGGGAAAAAAATGGATTTAGAGGACTGTCCAGCATTGACTATACAGAATTTTGTTGTACATAGGAAGGGTTAATATTGTCTTGAGTATGTTTTGCTAATTGAATGGGTGTCAGTTAGAGTTCTACCAGATAGGAAATATAAATGAATAATCATATGGAAAACTCTTTTTTTTTGGAGGTGGAGTCTCACTCTGTTGCCCAGGCTGGAGTGTAGTGGCAATGATCTCAGCTCCTGGGTTCAAGCAATTCTCCTCCCTCAGCCTCCCAAGTAGTTGAGATTACAGGTGTGTACCATCATGCCTGGCTGATTTTTGTATTTTTAGTAGAGATGGGGTTTCACCATGTTGGCCAGGCTGTTCTTGAACTCCTGACCTCAAGTGATTCTCCCACCTCGGCCTCCCAAAATGCTGGGATTAGAGGCGTGAACCACCACACCCGGCCTAAAACTCTATCTTAAAAAATATATATGTATGCATTTCCAAAAGAATTTACAGGAAGGAATTGGCTTGCCTGATTCTGGGGATTGGCCAGTCAAATCCAAAGTCCACAGGGCAGGAAGGAACGGCAGCAGAAACTTTCCAGCACAAGTTGACACTATCCCCAGGGAGAATTTCTTCTATTTCTGGGAAGCCTCTGTTCTGCTCTTAAGACCTTTCAACTGATTACAACAGGCCTGCCTATATTATCTAGGATAATCTTCTTTACTTAAAGTCCACTTGTTATCGACTTTAAATCACATCTCCAGAATATCTTCCCAACTACACCCAGCTTAGTGTTTGACTGAATGGCTAATGGCTGGGCAATAGCCCAGTCACATTGACACATAAAACTAACCATCAAAATATGTGTGTTTATGTACTGACTCAGGATTAAAAATGAATTTCTGCATGTAAAATACAATTTAAAGAGCTCGGGGGAAGATCATCTCCTTCTTGTGCCCTACATTCAGATCCACCCCTTTCCTTCTGTCATTCACTGCAGGTTTTTAAATTTTAGTTTTTAGAGATGTTTCAGCTCCCTCAAAGGGTATGAAGTCAGCCATATAGAGTGGGGGCATTTGACATACCAGCTCATGGGAAATCAGCTCACTGGGGAAATCAGTGGGTTCTCCCAGCCAGGCCCCAAGAAGGAGCCTCATGGTGGCGGGTGAAAAGGAAGAATCTGCTTTCTGGGTCTTCCAAGCGAATCCTGCAATTCCAATAAACAAAGTCCTACAGGAAACAGAAGTGGGTGGTCCGTAAGTGGAAAAGCTCACAGTCACACAAAACTTCCAGTCCTATGTCAGAAAATCTCTAAGGAGCTGATCTGAGTAGCCCACAGAGCATGCTGCTTCCTTCCTGCAGTTTCCCATCACTCCTTCTATTGTCCGGGTCTCCCGAGTTGTTTTATAAAGGGACAGCTGACTCATAATTCCCAAGCTGAAGCTACTTCTAGGGAAGGAATATATGCCATCCTGGATAAACAAAGAAGTCATACATTGTTAGTGTATAGAGCAGGAAAGCCACGTAGGGGGAGCATCTTCAAATTATGTATCTTCCTGAGAGAGCAAATCATTCTATAAATGCCGGCAAACCAGGCCACATTCGAAGTGCTGGGGACATAAAGTTGAGCAAGATGTGCCTATAAACTGTTTACAAGGAGACAGACAGCACCATGGACTCAATGGTTGCATCTCCCCCAAATTCACGTGTTGAAACTAATCCCCAAAGGAATGGTATTAGGCAGTGGGGTCTTTGGAAGCTGATTAGGTCACAAGGGCAAGAACCATCATGAATGAGATTAGTGCCCTAATAGAAGAGGCTCCAGGGAGCTGCCTTGCCCATTCTACTACAAGAGGATGCAGCAAGAAGACACCATCTGTGAACCAGGAAGCAGACCCTAAACCCTCACAAGACACTGAATCTGCTGGTGCCTTGATCTTGGACTTCCCTGCCTCTGGAGTTGTAAGAAATTCATTTCTGCTGCTTATGAGCCACCCGGTCTGTGTATTTTGTTACTGCAGCTTGAATGGACTAAGATACACAGGGTGACAGAATTGGCAGCTCAGAGAAGTGAGGGTGCTGAGGGGGAAAGCACATGCCAGGCCGAGCAGGGAAGGTGTCAAATGGCAAAAGCACTAAGCTGGGTGTAGCTGGGAAGGTATTCTGGAGATGTGATTTAAAGTCTATAATGAGTTGACTTTAAGTAAAGAAGATTATCCTAGATAATATGGGTAGGCCTGTGTAATCAGTTGAAAGGTCTTTCATCTACACCAGGCACTGTCCTAGGCGCTGAGAATGGGGTGGCAAGCAGGGCAGAGAGGGTCAAGGTGAGCAGATGATGTTAGCCAGTGACCTCAACAAATGGAAGCCGCCTGGGGTGGTTGAGGCACGCTGGCAACAACGGCCTATGTCAGGTTTAGCAGGTGCTCCCGCACTGTGGTTTCAGGCTTCTGGTGGAATTCCCCCTCTAAAGGCCTATTCATGCTCCCACCAGCCACTAACCCCCATCACTAAGCACGTCCTTTCAAGGACCCAACAGCACGATCAGCATCTTATCCAAGGAAGTGACATTCCCAAGTAATGTCACTGGATCGAAGAAATCCCTCAGGTTCCCTTGGCTGGTCAGATTCCCTGGGACCAACTGGCTTCACTGTCATGTCCTCGTGAACTCCTCTTTTTGCTTTTAGGAGTACAGCCCAATACTTTCCTTCTTTATTCTCCAGAGTTTTCTTAGCCCATTGCATCTGAATACTTTATTAGAGTTTGCTTCTTGATCCCTGCCCCTGATCCCAGAACTGTCCTATTTATAACTTTCAGCTGTTGGCAGGTCTATGGTGCTGGCCTTTAGGGAGACGTACGTAGACTGAGATGTCTGT
Organism: Cheracebus regulus; assembly: GCA_963574635.1. Lineage (NCBI taxonomy): Eukaryota > Metazoa > Chordata > Mammalia > Primates > Pitheciidae > Cheracebus > Cheracebus regulus. The sequence continues at coordinate 30,365 of CAUYQU010048570.1, forward strand.
GAGTTTCCTGGGAACACTGGCTGGGGAGACGCAGACACCCAGGCGATTCTTTCCTCTCAGAATGTATGATGAAAAGAAGGACTTTGAGAGCCAGGGGTTTACGATGGACAGCAGCTCTGTGTTTGTCACTTGGAGGGAGATGGGGAGGGCACATTCCACTTAGGCTGGAACTGGCTAAAGCCAGTATTTTTGTTGTTGTTTTTTAACTCACAAATTAGTCAAAAACTCTCTAGCAAAAATTAGAAGTAGTGGTTTGAATTACGAATTCCCTTCGTTAAAGTAACTTGAAAAAATACAAAGTAGAATATCTGATACAAAATTAATTTATTTATTGAGACAAAGTTTCGCTCTTATTGCCCAGGCTGGAGTGCAATCGTGTGATCTCGGCTCACTGCAACCTCTGCCTCCTGAGTTCAAGCAATTCTCCTGCCTCAGCCTCCTGAGTAGCTGGGATTACAGGCATATGCCACCACGCTTGGCTAATTTTGTATTTTTAGTAGAGACAGGGTTTCTCCATGTTGGCCAGGTTGGTCTTGAACTCCAACCCCAAGTGATCCACCCACATCGGCTTCCCAAAGTGCCGGGATTATAAGCGTGAGCCACTGCGCCCGGCTTGGTACAAAATTTAAATAAGGGTTTTGGGCATGGAGTGTTTTCCAGACAAAAGATGCAATTAAGATTGGGTCATTCTGTGGCCTGTAATTGACTCTGGTGAGAAATACACCAAGCAGAAGGTAACGGGAGGGGGGGATGGATGGTTGTTTTGTGCCGGTTTTAGGTTTAAATTATCTACACCAGCCCCACCATGATAAGCATAAAGAATTCCAAGTTGACCTCTGATTTGTTCCCAGGCCTCCAGAAAGCTATGCCTTCAAAGTCTGCCTGTGCATTGTCAAGACCTGAAATAAACACTGTTTGAGAACTCACCACCAAAAGTCTGGTTTCCCTTATTCTGAGCAGCTGCTGGTAAAGTCCTTCCTTTTAATGACTTCCTAATTCCAGCTACCAGTACAGTTTGGACCATGAATGAAAGGGTCCTATTGCAGTGTCGTTATCCTAACACGTCTTGGGCTTTTTTTTTGTCTCCTCTCTTTGCTGTTTCGGGGATTTATGTTGATCCAATTTTTCATTTCATGGAGGCTCAGATTTAAAATTGTGTTTCTGATGCTCAGTCTCTTGGCCAGCAAGGAGCCCGCAGGAAGGCCTTCATCTCCCCAACTTGTCTCAGGCTTTAGCTCGCCAAAGCTGGTTGTAGTCAAAGTCATCAGAGATTCATTTTCCTGACGAGTCCACACTGTTCAGAGCAGCGGCAGTTGATGGATGGACCCAGGCAAGGTGGTTAAAGAGTCAAAGTTCGGAGGTTCAACACAAGCCTTGTCAAAGAGTATCTGTGTTAACTGGGAAGAGAGAAGTGGTATTTTTTTTCTCCAATCATGAAAAGCTTTTTTTTTTTTAAATTAAATTTTATTTTAGGTTCCAGGATACACGTGCAGAACGTGTAGGTTTGTTATATAGGTAATTGTGTGCCATGGTGGTTTGCTGCACTTATGAACCCATCACCTAGGTATTAGGCCCCACATGCATTAGCTATTTATCCTGATGCTCTTCCTCCCCACACATCCCTGACAGGCCCCAGTATGTGTTGTTCCCCTCCCTGTGTCCATATGTTCTCATTGTTCAGCTCCCACTTATGAGTGAGAACATGTGGTGTTTGGTTTTCTGTTCCTGCATTAGTTTGCTAAGAATGATGGTTTCCAGCTTCATCCGTGTCCCTTGCAAAGGACATGATCTCATGGTTTTTTATGGCTGCATAGTATTCCATGGTGTATATGTGCCACATTTTCTTTGTCCATTCTATCACTGGTGGGCATTTGGGTTGGTTCTAAGTCTTTGCTATTGTGAATAGTGCTGCAATGAACACTTGTGTGCATGTATCTATAATAGAATGATTTATTTTCCTTTGGGCATGAAGAATTCTTGATGTGAACAGGGCAAACAAGAACTCTTCATGCCCAAAGGAAAATAAATTAGTCGAGCACCTATTTCTCCTTTCTGCCAGCGCCTCTTGGCTCCTGGAGGGCAAGGTCTGTGTGTTAAGCCCATCTTCAGTGGCCAGGCTGGTGAGTGGCAGGTAGTTGGCTTCCACAGAGGGTTGTTGAATGACTGAGTGAGTGAATAATCTCCCCACTGGCCTGTGGGGTTAAGGTTGTTTTTATGCTGTTTATTACAGTTGGGACTTATCCAACACCAGGAGTTTCTGGGTGGGCTCTTAGGCGCTAGCCCAGATCCCCAAGGGCTGGCAAGTACAGAGCCGTCCATTTCATCCTGACTTCTCAGAGCTTCTGTTCCCAGTATAGAGCCATCCATTTCAACCTGACTTCTGAGAGCTTCTGTTCCCAGTACAATGCCGTCCATTTCAACCTGACTTCTCAGAGCTTCTGTTCCCAGTACAGAGCCATCCATTTCATCCTGACTTCTCAGAGCTTCTGTTCCCAGTACAGAGCCGTCCATTTCAACCTGACTTCTCAGAGCTTCTGTTCCCAGTACAGAGCTGTCCATTTCAACCTGACTTCTCAGAGCTTCTGTTCCCTCATTTGTAAAAAGACCTAGTAAAGAAGATGGTTTCTAAGAGTCCCCGAACAGTGAGGCCTTTAAATAATGCGCTGACCATCTCATTTCTTTTTATGATATTGCTGTAAAGCAGAGAGAAAGAAGGGAACTGATCAATCTGTGGCCTGTAGTGCATGTATATGAGGTGGTAGTGGCAGCGTTGGCTGGTAATCTTGGCTAGTGAAAGCCAGCCCCCAGAACTGCTTTCTTTACATGACAATTACAGTCACCCACCCTCTATCCATGCCAACTACTCAATGTTCAGGACAATGACAGATGGCATATATGATGGTGGTCCCATAAGATTCTAAAATTGTATTTTTACTGTATCTTTTCTATGTTGAGATACATTTAGATACACAAATACCTACCATTGTGTTATAAATGCCTACAGTATTCTGTGCAGTAATATGCTATACAGGTATGTAGCTAGGAGCGGCAGGCTTTAGCTTACAGCTTAGGTTTATAGTAGGCTATGCCATCCAGGTTTGTGTGAGGACACACTACGATGTTCACATAACAACAAAATCACCTAAAAACAAATTTCTAAGAACATATCCCTGTCCTTAATTAACAAATGAGTATATGTTATAATAGGTTGTCTATTCTCTTGAAATAAAATTTACAGTTTATATAACCGATTTAGCCATATATTTAAAAATCATGTGACTTTCACTGTCATGAAAAAACAGGAAACATTTTATTTAAAATATTTTATATTTAACAGTGAAGTATAAAACTTTCAGTGAATGAATTTGGATTTATGAGAGATAAGATATTCAACTGAATAGTTGTGAAACTTTAACAATACATGATCTTTTGAAATAAGGGCCAAATATGTCTATTTGTACATATCCTTAGGATTATGGAGAATGCAATAACTTTATTTTTTATTTATTTTTTTTGAGATGGAGTCTCACTCTATCACCCAGGCTGGAGTGCAGTGGCCTGATCTTAGCTCACTGCAACCTCCACCTCCCTGGTTCAGATGTTTCCCATGCCTCAGCCTCCCGAGTAGCTGAGACTGCAGGTACGTGCCACGACACCCAGCTAATTTTTGTAATTTTGGTAGAGAAGGGGTTTCGCCATGTTGGCCAGGCTGGTCTCGAACTCCTGGCCTCAGGTAATCTGCTCCCCTTGGCCTCCCAAAGTGCTAGGATTACAGGCGTGATCAACTGTGCCCAGCCCAAGAATGCAGTAACTTTAGATACAGACCTGTTTAGGTATTTACTAGCAATTCGGATACCTAGAGAGGCATTGCCATAGGTGATGAGATTTTCTGAAATGGTCAACAAATGATTTTTTTTTGAGACTGAGTCTCACTCTGTTGCCCAGATTGAAGTGCAGTGGTGCAATTTTGCCTTTCTGCAACCTCCGCCTCCCTGGTTCAAGTGATTCTCCTGCCTCAGGCTCCTGAATAGCTGGGATTACAGGCATGCACCATCACACCCAGATAATTTTTGTATTTTTAGTAGAGATGGGGTTTCACCATGTTGGCCAGGCTGGTCTCAAACTTCTGACCTCAGGTGATCCACTCACCTCGGCCTCCTAAAGTGCTGAGATTACATGCGTGAGCCACCACGCCTGGCCTATAAGCAAGTTTTTTAACCTATGTAGTGTCTGTAAGAACATTTGAAAGCAGTGCAGAACAGTTTGTACATCAGGACATGTGACATCGTTGTCTCCTGCCCACTAAATGTCATTAGTCCCGTGCACCTGATATGATTTGGATCTGTGTCTCCATCCAAATCTCATGTTCAGTTATAATCTCCAATGTTGCAAGTGGGGCCTGGTGGGAGGTGATTGGATCATGGGAGTGGATTTCTCACAAATGGCTTAGCACCGCGTCCCCTTTGTACTATTCTCGCAACACTGAGTGAGTTCTCACAAAATCTGGTCATTTAGAAGGGTGTGGTATCTCCCCCATCTCTCTCTTGCTCCTGCTTAAGCCATGTGAGAACAAAGATCCCCCTTTGCCTTCTACCATGATTGGAAACTTCTTGAACCCTCCACAGAAGCAGAAGCTGCTATGCTTCCTGTACAGCCTGCAGAGCCGTGAGCCAATTAAAATTCTTTTCTTTATAAATTGTCCTGTCTTCAGTATTTCTTTATAGCAATGCAAAAATGGACTAATACACCTTCTTTCATCATTATGACAATGAAAAAACTCCCACATTTGTATCAGGTCTCTTGTTTTGGGTTTCTGCCCTTGTTGACAACAACTGCTCTGGATGGCCACACAAAGCATCTAGACAGGATTGATTATGGACTCAAGATCTAGAAAAGAAATTGATATATTTTAGTGAGAGAAAGTAGATAAAACAGATAACAGGGAATAAGAGGGCAAATTATGAATATTTTTATTGGTATCACATATTCATTAGAATGCTTTGGGCTGGAAGTAAAGAACATTCATTTAGAGCAGGGTTAAACAATAAAGAAATGCACTGTGGCACAAGTAAGAGGATGTTGAGAAGTACAGAGGATGGCCAACTGAGACACGGTTTAATGCAGAGAGGGCAGACTCTGGAGCCAGACCAGCTGGGTTTGCACCCTAGACCCACCATTTACTAGCTAGTTGTATGGCCTTGGGCAAGTAACTTAACTTTTCTGTTTTGGTTTTGTCACCTGCACAATGGGATTAGACATGTACTCACCTCATAGGACTAAGTGATTTAATAAAAAAGTACAAGTGGGGACTCCATGTTTGGGTCCCCTTCCACAAACACTCTCATGGAAGCCATCTTTCTCTCTCCTGGATTTCCCCTCTGGAGTTCCCTTCCACACTCTCTCGTGGAAGCCTGTCTTCTCCTCCTAAACTCCATCTCTCTCTATTCCCTCCCACTCAGTGTGGAAGCTGCTTTCCTCTCCTGGATTCCATCTTTCTGGATTCTCTCATTCAGCATGAGAGTTAGCTGTTTCTTTCTCTCTCCTCCTGTTTTTCTTCTCTCTCTCTCTAAATAAATCACTTTCTACAAACAAACAAAAAAAGAAGTCAAGAAAGAAAAGGATAAAAATAAGCAAGACAAGATGTATTGGTTACATATTGCTACATAACAAATTATCCCCAATTTAGCAGCTGAAAACTACAGACTGGATACAAAAGCAGAAATGTCTATAGTTTGTCTACAAAACTGGTATGTGGATGAGGATGAATAAGTACCTGGACATTAGTTTCAGTTAAAATGAAGATGTGTGTGCTTCTGTAAGACTGTATTATGCTCCATTCCCCTCATTAGCATATGTCATGAGCACTTTTTATGTCAATAAATACGCTCACAACTAAGATTCTCATAACTCCATGACTGCCTTGTCAAGTATGTTGCGTCAAATGAAAATAATGTAATTTATATAATTGTCCTTTTATTATTGAGCATACAGATATTTATCTGCTCTTCACAATGGTGAGCATAAACATTCTTGAATATGACATTTTAGAGAATATTTAGGATACATTTCATGCCAGTTGTGAGTAGCAGAGAACCAAAATAACAGCAGTGGCATAATGATAGGTGCTTTTTATTTCATTGTAACACAAACTTCTACATTTAAACAACCTATAGTCCCATGAGTGGCATTGCATCTTCTGTGATTGTCTGGGACCCAGTTTTCTCATCTAACACTAATAGGGTGAGAATCTCATCTTCACAATCCAGGATGTAGCCTAACCATCCATTTATATTCCAAGTGGCACAAAACGGGAGAAAAGATCTACTGCAGCTGACTTTTAATGATATTTCTTGGGAGCTTATACATAATATTTTCAGTTATATTTCATTGGCTAGAATTTAATCAGTTTACATCTGCCTGATTAAAAGTCAGGATTTAATCACCTAAAAATGAAAGAGACCATGGATATTAGGGGGAAATCAGCAAGTTCAGATGTGGGTTCTCAGCAGTGGAATTCCTGAGTCAAGCTATAATTTCGCCATTTGAAGCCCTTATTATACGAGGACTCATTGCTGCCAGAATGTCTCTACTGCTTAATCCTCCTTAAGCTGTGCATGAGGGGATCTGACTCATCATGTCCTTGCCAACACCCAATACTGTAATCCAAAATCAATCTCTGCCAGTTTGATAGGAGGGAAAAATATTCCACTTATGTTTGCATTACTTTGACAATAAAAGGAGCTAAACTTTTTCATGTATTTGCTGGTCATTTGTATGTTTTTGTATGACCATCCTATGCCCTTTTTCTACATTTAAATTAATATTTAGCTAGCTATAGCATACAGTTTGAATGTGTCAGGAGGAAATTTTTCTTTACAGTAATTAGGATTTTTTTTAAAAAATCCTGCTTTTATAGGAAACCTTTTTATGGAAAAAACAACCATTGAAAAGTACCTAAATAGCAAAATTTTATTTAGTTTTCTTATGACTGAGAAAACTCAGACTCAAATATAGCTTTGTCTGACGTCACATGCAAACCGGGAAGATGTGAAAATACCATCAAGCACAATTAACTGTGAGTTTTCTTAATTCTTTGGAAAGAGTTAAATCACTGACAATTTAGCCCTTTCAAAAACAGGCTCTTCTCTGAATCAGATTGATCATTTGATGATCGTGGTTCACTTCAGTGTATGAGAAAAGTCACCCTATGAGTAGGGACAAGCACTTAATCACCTTCACAGTGGTGACAAAAGGAAATGCCATCATCAAAACGAGACTGCAAAGATGCTAGTAATTATTGCTAGTTCCTGCATTTAAGTTTCCCCATCATCCAGATTATCCTAATGAAATTTTCCAGTTGAACCTGGTATAAACATGCTTTTAAAATACGCGTTTTTATCAAATAGTCAAGCCGATTGTCCCATTTTCATAAACAGTGTTTATGCTTTACTTCCAGAGATCTGAGCATGCCCCCCTTTACTGCCTCAGCACAGGCAGCCTTGGCAGACACTATCCACTTCCAAGTGGTGATAGCGAGGACGTGGAGCTCACCACCATAAGTGGGCCGTGTTGGTGGTTCTCATGCAAGATCCCTTGCAGAGTGGTTGAGGATAAAAATTCCCACCTATTTCCTACAGCTGTGGACAGCAATCACCACTCCATGCAAAAGTTGACATTTATAGTGAGTGTATATGTAATTTAGAAAAAAGTTTCTGTAAGTGAGTGAATTATCTTAACCAGCGGACCTGTAACACACAGCTCACCCTGTGTGAGCTGGGTTTATGGAGCCCTGCTTGCCGCCACCACCATGATACCATTTCATAAGGCAATTCTAAGACACCTGCCGTTAGTAGCTGTTATCCATATCTGCAGATGTTTTCTTAGTAATAGCTCCTTAATGGGTGGAAATGGTAGGGTAAGTCTCAACTGTTGATTTGATAGTGAAATTAATTCATGATTTAGCTATTTTCAAAGAAATGAAGAAAAGCCCTTATTTTTAAGGAATAACATTTCCTCTTTCAAATTTGCCTTTCAAATCTCCTTCCTACTATTTGAGTTGATGATAAATCATAATTAATGTCCTTAGGATTTTTCCATGTGGATAAATACCAGTGATTGGCAATTTCGGCCTCTGCATACATGCTCCTGTTAAAATGAGTAAGACATAAAACTACTACTGAATTAAGTTTTCCTTGCCAAAAAAAACACAAACAAGCAAACCAAATGACACACATGACAAAGCAACCACAAAAACCCAGAGACACATTCTGGGGTAAAATTTGTTTTAATATTTCAACTTTTCAGAGGTGAACAAGTATTTGGTTACCATGCTAGTTCAAGTTTGTGTAACTTTCATATAACCTTATCTAGCCTATTGACGTTGAAAGTTGGAAAACTGAAGCACTTCTCTCTCTGTCACTTTTAAAGAGTGAAGCCATGTCCCAGTTGATCCACAGAGGAGGATTTGCCAAAAATATGTCTCCAATTGCTACTGACTTTTCTTGCCATCCTAGTAAAATGGTTCAATTGTGCAGTTTCTTAGATGTGGCATCTTACGGGAGAGAGATAATTGCAAACTTAAAACCGTTGCAATCTATTAAATGAATACAATTAAATCATGTTAAATGCACTGGCTTATGATTATTATCTTTTATATTCTCAGGATACCTCCAAGTACTTCAAAGGTTTCTGGCCACTGATAACCAACAAATGGCCAAAAGTAGTGAAAGAGACTTCAGATATCATTGTGGAGAGGCTGAAATATCCAGAAAACTTTGCAAAGCTGACAGTCAATTTCAAGTAAGTAGACTGGTTTCTGTGTGAGAGGGTCTATGCCAAAATGGTCTAGTGTTTACTTGAGTTTTACAGCATTAACATCCTTCCCTTAAGTAGGTCTTGTGTCTACTTACCTGGGAAGGAAGAAAGATTTTGAACAATTTGATTCTTTTTGGATATTGTTTATGTTACATATTTTTTATATCATATAAGAAGGGGGACTAGTATCACTCCAGATGTTTTAAAATATGATGAGAGTGGATATTAGAGGAAAAAACTGTGGGAACAACATCTTAATAACAGTAAGGTGGAGTTGCACAGAGGATAAAAATGGTGAGTGTCGCCACTGGGATTTTTAGGCAGCCAAGGGTCACCCCAAAAGCATTTATTCCTGGAGAAGTGGGATTAACCAAAGAGGGGCCCTGAAAAGAAAACATGCTATTTCCATGAAACCAAATCGTGTTGATGTCGTCCACAGGGTTTGGACTACTAAGATACGATATGGCACTGGAGTCCTTCAAGAACCAAACAAAAGTAGATTTAGATTCCCCCTCATGCTGTTGACTAAGGAAGTCTATGTTGTCCTAATATCTAGCCTAGGAATTTCCATGGTAATGGTGGAAGCTCTGTTTTTCCAGAGTAGGAGAGTTCCTTGCAACTGAATTTGGCAAAATAAGATAACCTAAAAATGACACATGAAAAATGATGGTGTTTATCTTTACTTTGAAGAATGGAAGAAAATATGCCTTGGGAGACAGGCATCCACAGGCATTACACAGTTTTACTGTAGTGGTACTTAGGTTAGAGCAAAGAAAAGAGGTGGTAGTAGCCTCAGGATTAATAATATATAAAGCCAAATATCAATGAAGGATGAGGGGAAGCTCTGGAACAGTCAGAAGACCTGCCAGGAGGAATCACAGTCTTGCCTGGATGTCTCGTAATAGCTATGCTTACTTTTCTCAGCTCTCAGTATTATAATTAAATTCTGATGATGATAAAATTTACCAGCAGGGGGTGCCATCTCCTCAAGTTTCCTTTCTTGAAAAATAAAGGTCATTCTCAAAGGTTTTAATGCCTTTGCAGACAAGCCTAAGCTAATTGTAAGTTCATCAAATAATTGAGGTCTCTCAGTCATGGCGTTGTCTAGATTGGGTATGATCCAGATGAGATGGGAGCATAACTGTCATCTTCACCTCGCTTAGGCAACTGGCTACTATACATCCACCTTTGGCCACAAGGTGACAGGAGGAGACTGTGCGAATGGGTTGATAAGACACGTTCCAGGAGGCAGAGGTGGGCAGATTGCCTGAGGTCAGGAGTTTGAGACCAGTCTGGCTGACTTGGTGAAACCCCACCTCTATGAAAAAATAGAGAAAAATTAGCCGGGGGTGGTGGCGTGCACCTGTAATCTCAACTACCTGGGAGGCTGAGAAAGGGGAATTGCTTGAACCAGAGAGGCGGAGGTTGTAGTGAGCCAGGATCACGTCACTGCACTCCAGTCTGGGCGACAGAGCGAGATTCCGTCTCAAACAAACAAACAAAAACCCCAAAACAAAAAACACCTTTCATGAGAAACTGTCTCAACCTACACTGTCTGCCAATGGAAAGTTAAGGCATGTGTTGCTTTTAAGTCAACATCGTTTAGATTTTTCTTTATAGATTTTAAATGCTATGTGGGGAAGATCTGCAAACTTTCACTCACAAATCATGTTTTATATTTAGAATTAAGTCGAGGCCCGCTATTACATATTTTAATATTCAGTTAACTTTCCCTCCAATAATATTTTCAAGCTTTTCAGTTTGCTTCGCGTTCCCGTTCATGTTCTTCAAGATCTCAGCCATCCCCTGTAGGGATCTCCTGGGACACTCAGCCAGTTTTCTCCAGGCTGGTAGAGGCAAGAGTCCCTGCGTGAGCTGAGACTTGCAGGGGAGATGCCATCTGCTGTGGCCTTGAGGCTTGCGTGATGTGACTGCTCACACTAGGGACATGGCTGCCACGACCTCATTTGCTCGTGATCCTGCCGGCTTAGCTGATTCTCCTCCCCAAAGCTCTGCGGGTGGTTGGCTGTGACCCCCGCGGTCGGTTGTGGTGAAACAGGAGAGGCCAGAACTCTTGGGGCTTCCCGAACCCAAGCTCCCAAATTAGAACCACTGGCCACCAGGCCTTGCCTCGCTAAGCCCTGGACCAGGAATCTAACTTGAGCTTGGTTTACCCTTCAAAGCCCTCAAGGTTCAAAACAGTGGATTAGGGTTCAGAAGAGCCAGGCTATGCCTGCGGAGTTAAACAAGATGCTGCCCAGGCCTCACCCATGCCGAAGGGCTTTGCATTTCTAAATCCCACAAGCACTCTAATCAAAACCGTCTCGTCTTTTCTCCTCATTTATTATTTTCCTCCACTACCATTTCTGCTCTCTCCTTTTTCTTTCTGTTCTGCTAGCTTTTACTCTGTTCTGGCTGTAATGAAATATTCCAGAGATCCTTGATGTACTAAGACAGCAATTCTCAGCCCTAGCTAGGGATTGGACTCTGGGATGCTTTTTAAAAATACAGAGCTCTATATCACTCCTCCCACCACAGACCTACTGGATTAGACATCAATATTTCTAGAAAGCTCACCAAGACATTCTAGGGCACAGCCAAGGTTGAGAATTACAGAAAGGTGGGCATAGATTCAAGAGGAATGCAGTCCCTGGAAAAGGAAGGTTTAAGTATTAGGCAAATATAGTAAAGGAAAAGGTAATTCTACCGAGGGAAAAAAAAGCTGGTAACAGGATGAATTAAGGCTTTCCTCTCCACTGATAAAAACTGGCCTAGATATATCTTTCTCTTTTATATCCTTTATTCTTTGATGTTTTCGTTCCTTTTCCCCCTTTTCATTCTTCTCCTGGATGGAGTAAGGAAGGGAATCAATGTCAGGTTGAAGAAGACTGAGCTGGGTTTTGAAGGACTGGAGGACTCAGTCGAAATGGAAGGCTGAGTGTTTGCAGGCATAATGACAAATCCTGACATCCCAGCGTGGCCACTTGCAACCCAGGCTGGCAGCAGAGGGGAGATTTTTCAGGGGCACAACATCTGTTCTCAGGGTGTGGGCAATACAGCCAACTACAGGTTCTCAGCAACTCCCATTTCTACGGACATTATAAAATCCTGGGCTTTAGAACTCTACCTTTGCCCAATGTCCCCTCCCTCCAATACTACCTCTTCCTTCTTCTGCTTCTCAAATAAAAACTCACTGGGATCTCATTACTGCTAAGACATAAGACCCTTGACTGACAGTTGGTCATTAGTTATCTTCGACATCGAGGAGGTGAGATGTACCATGGTGTTGGTAACATCGGTGTTCCCAAACTTTAATATCTTACCTGATGTGAATACATTAAACTAGCTTAAAAGGCAGATTACATATATTTTATTGCTTAATCGCAATACATGTTTATTAATAAATGTCTCATAGAGCTGGATATTTTAAGAGAAGATTCATAATAATCAGTAAATTCACAGAATCCTAGAAGCTACTCAGAGAATCCCCTGGCTATGCTTCTGCTTTTATAGGTTATGCCAGAAAATGGGGAGTTTGGGTGATTCTGTCCAAAATCACAGACCCCGGATCATAACTATGGTCTCTGGTTTTTAATTCAATAATATTTTTAATCAAAACAATCTTACCATATGCATTGAATTATACCAAAGTTAATTCTCCATTAATTGTATTTTTGTGGAACTTCACTAAGTGGACACTGATTAACCGTTATTATTCTCAATATTAAGCAGAACCACTTGTTGGAAAAGCATGCTACTTGGAGATACTTTGTTTTTAAAACACAGAACTCACCAATACCCAGTTTCATTTTCCTCCCTTCTTTTTTCTTGCCTTCTCTTTTTGATCCATCTGTTCATCCATTCACCAATCCACCCGTCAACCATCCACCCAACCCATCCACCCATCCATGCATCTATCTATTTACCTACCCATCTATCCATTCATCCTAGACACCATGCTAAGCCCTGGAACAACAGGAAGAAAAGAAATGAACATAGTCTCTGGCTTTCATGGAATTTATAGACATGTAAATAGACACAAATAAGATATCAACAATAAGAATTAAAATTACAAGAGCAACCTAAGGTAAACCTTCTAAGAATGAATAAGATTCTATAAAAATCTAGGCAGGGCATGGCAGCTTACCCCTGTAATCCCAGCACTTTGGGAGGCAGAGGCAGGAGAATTGCTTGAGCCCAGGAGTTTAAGAACAGCCTGGGTAACATAGTCAGACCTCACCTCTAAAAAAACAAACAAACAAAAAATTAACCAGGCATGGTGGTGCATGCCTGTGGTCCCAGCTACTCAGGAAGCCAAGGTAGGAAGGTTGCTTGAGCCCAGGAGGTGGAGGGCAGCAGTGCTCCATGATTGTGTCACTACACTCCAGCCTGGATGATAGAGTGAGACCCTGTCTCAAATATATACATATATATATATATATATACACACACACACACACACACACACACATATATATATAATAAATTTTGAACAAAGGAAATAAATTATCTTAGCTTGAGGGCAGGATAGTCAGACTTCCCCAATGATGTGACCTTCGACCTGCCTTCTAATGTGTGGGATCCACACAAAGGTGAAGGGAGGCAGGCAGGGAGCATTCCAGAGACAGCAGCAAGGACAAAAGCCCTGCAATTCGAGGAACTGAATGGGAGCTGCTGTGGCTGGAGAGCAGAGGGCAAGAGGCAGTGTTCTGAGAGGAAGCTTGAAGATTAGCTGGAGGCTGGACTCTGCCGAACCTTGCTGAATATGAGATGGGAAGTGGCTGGCTGATTTTTAAATGGGGAGGTTGGGGGTGTCATAATTATATTTTCATTTTGAAAAAATAATTGGCCTGGGTGTGGTGGCTCACTTTGGGAGGCCAAGGAGGAAGGAGAGTAGATCACTTTAGATCAGGAATTCAAGACCAGTCTAACCAACATGGTGAAACCCCAGCTCTACTAAAAATACAAAAAATTAGCCAGACAGGGTGGTAGGCACCTGTAATCCCAGCTATTCAGGAGGCTGAGGCAAGATAATTGCTTGAACTCATGAGGTGGAGGTTGCAGTAAGCTGAGATTGTGCCACTGCACTCCAGCCTCAGTGACAGAGGGAGACTCCATCCAAAAAAAAAAAAAAAAAAAGGACAATTTGCTGCTGAGCTGAAATGGACTGCAGAAGAGTTGATATGGAGAAACGCAAACCAAGGGACAGACTTTCATGGAAATTATGCTGACATGCCATAGAATACTATGCAGCCATAAAAAACAATCAGTTTTTGTCCTTTGTAGGGACATGGATGAATCTGGAAACCATCATTCTCAGCAAACTGACACAAGAACAGAAAATCAAACCCTGCATGTTCTCACTCATAGGCAGATGTTGACCAATGAGAACACATGGACACAGGGAGGGGAACATCACACACTGGGGTCTGTTGGGGGAGTAGGGGAGGAACAGCAGTGGGTAGGGAGGTAAGGGAGGGTTAACATGGGGAGAAATGCCAGATATAGGTGACAGGGGAACGGAGGCAGCAAACCACCTTGCCATGTATGTACCTATGCAACAATTCTGCATAAGCTGCACATGTACCCCAGAACCTAAAATAAAATTAAAAAAAAAAAAACACTTTTATCCCCAAATGCTCTGGGAGACTGATTTGAATAATAATAAAACTCCAGTATCCCGAAAAAAAAAAGATATTATGGCTACTTGGACTAGGGTACTGCTTTGGAGGTGGCAAGAGATTTTAGAAAGATTTAGGGGATAAACATCAGTGAACTGGACATACAGTATGATATGAGAAATAGGTAGATGTCAAGAATAATTCCTGGCACTTTGGCTTCTATAACTGGAATCAATTTGTCCAAATTTCAGCAAAGAGTGCAATTCAATTGCACTGAATCAGTCTTTACTACTTGTAAGCACCATGGGGGTTACAATGATGATGAGATATGACCCAAGTCTAGTAAGATCACCATACCCTAAAAAAGGCAACATTCAGAACACTATAGTAAGAATTCCCTTTGAATGAACACATTCTGGAAATGATGCAGCTAATAAAAAATTCCTATTTTAGAGTTATAATCAAAAGTGGGTAGAGACGGAGTTGTTTAAGTCTTAGGATATATATAAGACACTCACATTCGTAATCAAATTCCTACATTGGATGAGCAAATGTTCCAAGCAAAATAAGACTAAATATACATGCCCAAAGCAAACTTGTCTTACGGGGTGGACGGTTCAGTGTTAAGAAAGTTTGGGTTCACTGAGATGTATGGAATTGCTGAAGTCCCTTTTGCACTTTTGGGAGCATGAAATTTTATGCCCAGTAAATAAGATGTTGCCCAATTTCGACTTGGCAGGGGAGTTGGTGAAATCACAGATTCTTTCTTACAGTGGACTAAGGTTGCAGATATCCATGTATCTCAGGTGGATGCCAAGGCCACCCATTTGTCCACTGAGACTCAACTCCTTTTCTGCACCTTTTATACACCTTTAACTGAGTCCAAGGGAAATCAATTTCTCTCTGCTTTACTAGATTTCTGAACTAAGCGTTTGGTACCTAATGAAAAAGTTCCCCCTTTTAGTACATCTGCAGGCTCAAGGCTTTCCTATTGAATAGCTTACCTACCTACCACTACTGAACAATATTTAATTCCTTAAATTGCTTAGGCCAAATGAAAGACTAGCTTTTTCTTATCCAAGGCCTTGATGTCATAGGCACTATATAGTGACTATGTAACAAGGCACTTAATTCCTTTGGTCTGAGTTTTCTCATCTATAAAATGAAGGGGTATTATCTAATACCACCACCCCCAAATTCTGGAATTCTATCTACCTCTACCTACTGCTCCAAACTCTGTCTCTAGCACATGCAGCCCTGAATTATTTTAAAAAATTTTTTATAACAGCCTCTAACAATTTATGTTAAATATGTTTTCATAGAATCATAGAGTAGCTAGAGTGTTGGAGTGCTATGAATACAGAAATAACATTTCATTGGCTGGCTGTGCCCCCAAATTGATAAATATATTTACATGTGATATGTTTTAACATACAGATACCTGGGTCTCCATAAATCTACTGACTCAGAATCTCCAGGGAAGCAGGCATAGGAACCTGCATTCTTTCTCTGGTTACATAGACAAAATATCCATTATAAAAGACTGTGTCTTCTAAGTGTAAGTTGGTATAAAGCTTGAAAATTTCAGTAATGTTTATCTCCACACTGTGTCATTATTTCTGTCTCTGGGTTTGTACACGTGTTGCTCCCTGTTCTGGAATGTTCTTTCCCTTCATCTTAGCAAAATTCTATCCACGAGTCAGACCTTCGATCAAGTCTCACCCCCTGACTAAATAATAGCTTATAACTACGTGCCAGACACTGTGCTAAGTATCACTCAGGCATGCCTCCTGATAGCCCATGAGGGAGCTATTGTTCTTATCCCCATTACGTAGCCAAGGGCACAAAGGCTTAGTGAAACCCAGGGTTAGGTTACTAGCCTAACTATCTCTCCATGAGTATAAACTGTGGGGTCTGAGCATGCTGTGCCTCACCAAGGACCTCTATCACCTTCTGCACAAATCACCTTCCTTGCTTATGGCACAGTACAGCTCCTAAGCACCTCCTTTGTCTCTTAATTCCCCCAGAACATGCAGTCTGAGCCCAAGTGAGCGCCCATTTACAGGCTTTGCTTTTATTCCTTGCATCTTCTGTCTTCCCAACTAGACCTCAAATCCAGCAAAGGCAAGGGCAACACGGTAGGCTCGACTCATATTTCTCAATTGATTAAACATGAGAAGAATGTGGATTGTGAGAATATGCAAGATTGTTATCATGTTTTAACCATAGAAGAGTATCAAGTAGCAAGAGAAAATATCAAATGTAGCATCAGTCTTTGTTCTAGAAATACATTTTTTTCTCTACATAAGTTTAGGAGTTGGGAGGAGAGGGAATGATAGAAATCACAATGGAAAGAAATTCATTTCTTGATGGCCATATTTAGCTTCGTGGAGACCTTGCCTGTACCTCTAGGACCACTCTACTGTATGGATTGTACTGACCTGGAAAATATGAGAATCGTAGTCTTGTAAAATCTTTTTTGGCTTAAATCAATTCCATATGAAGAGAACAATATAAGCTCCCTTTCAGATGTTACACCCTGCAATGCATGCCCCCAATCTCTTAATAGACAATTGGGTAGAAGAATTAGCTGATGCAGTTACGATTTTGAGTTGGGTCACTTTACGAAATGAATGAATCAAAATGTGCTTTCCTTTGTCTTAAGGAAAATAATTTTTTTCATATTTATTGGTACTTAGCATATTTGACTTAAGAGCAATGTTGGCCTCAACATTAGTAACTAAAGTTAAGTTAAATTTAGGGAAACATTTTTGGATAGCTTCTGACCTAATGTGACCTAAGTGGAAATTAAAGATATTTGCCAGAGTAAACGTGTGCAATGTTATTGAGAAATAACAACTCATTAGTTGGGAAAGCTAGGACACTAAAATAGATTACTTTTATCATACTTTAAAATATTGATGACTAGTAGTTCCTTTGAATGTTTATGATGACTTAAATTAACAAAGTAGTTTTTCTCCCAAGGGTAAAAATGATTGTGAGAGATGTGAATATTAATTTAATTGTAAAGAGTTAGAATTACAGTAAACATGTAGAAAGGCAAAAATCTAAATTTCTTAAATTTCTATAAAACTTTTATTTTTGCTTTAGAGGTAATATAAAGTGGCAAATTATTTAAGATGTTACTCCGAATATAATTTAGAAAACTTTTCTTGTCTCTTAAGCATGGAACTAATATGTTTAGTTAAGTTCCATTAATTTTTCAAAACCTTGTTCAGAAATTAAGTTTTATTTCTTGAAAGCCCTGTCACCATACTCTAGGTAATTTTCAGCCTGATGTCATTGCCTATTACCAAAGGGTTTCTTTTCAAGACCCTACAATAGCAATTTAAACTCAAGGACTTGCTCCAGTTTTTATTTGCTTCTGCCTTGCTTTATTAGTAGTAATTATCTTCATTCTTTGCATGCTTGTCGTATGCAGGAAATGGCTCATGATGGAGGCTTTATAAAATATTTTGGAATGATGAATTTCACAGAAAATTATAGGCATGGAGAATGTCTTAGTCTGTTTGTGCTGCCTTAACAGAATGCCTGAGGCTGGGTAGGTTACAGAAAACAGAAACTTGTTTCCCACAGTTCTGGAGGCCACGAAGTCCAAGATCCAGGTGCCAGTGGATTTGGTGTCTGGTGAGGGCTTCCTCTCTACTTCCGGTCTGCGTCCACAGCGGCCCCTTGCTGCCGCATCCTCACATGGCAGAAGTGATGGAGAAGGGACAACCTCACTCCCTCAAGCCCTTTTGGTAAGGGTATTAATCTCATTCATGAAGGTGAACCCTGATGGCTTAATTACCACCCAAAGGCTCTGCCTCTTAATCCCATCACCTTGGGGGTTAACTTCCAACATATAAATTTTGGAAAGACATATACATTCAAACCATAGCAGCGGGGCCCCCAGTTTTAGTTCCACATATATTCAGATTGGTATATTAGGTGTTAAAAATTACCTATACTTGGACACATAGGGAGATCAACACACACTGGGCTCATTGTGGGTGTGTGGGGAGGGGAGCATCAGGAAGAATAGCTAATGTATACTGGGCTTAATACCTAGGTGATGAGTTGATCTGTGCAGCAAACCACCATGGCACATGGTTACTTATGGAGCAAACCTGCACAACCTACACACGTACCCTGGAATTTGAAATAAAAGTTGAAGAAAAAAGTGTCAGTTAGCCTAGAGTGTGTACTTGAGTAATCATCGTAGCAGGTGACATACTTATTCTCAGAATATTGTCATTATACAAAATATTTACTTTCCTTAGATCTTATTTGGAACGACCCTAGAGTCAGTTTGCACACTGGAGAACAAAGCTCACCATTTTGCGTTTTGTATCAAAGTGGAATTCTACTGCTCACTCACCCACTTTACTTATCTGACTTGGAGCTAAGTGACTTCATTATTTTAAAAAATCATACAAAGGAAAAATTTTATCACTATAAGAGGTAAGGTCTCTAATGACAATTCAAAAAAGCAGTTTCCAAAAATAACTTGTATATGGCTGAGGCACACTTATGGGATGAGGGAGTCATCTTTCAAGGACGCTTCTTTGAAAAGACTATATCCACTTGTTATGTGTGCTTTGAAACTAGACACATTATTTTATATCATATCCAGTTCAATTAATTTATAAATCCAGATACACTACTGTTGGGAGCTTTGGGAGTGTGGTTTGATATTTTTAAAGCATCACACTGTGCCAATGTTCTACATCCCACGATGAGAAACATAGACTTTAGCTTCTGTCTTTCTTTAAGAATTAAGTTCTGTAGATAGGTTACAATGCTACAAGTGGAGAAAAAGCCATATAAAGTTTTCACCGACATAAGCCTTAGTGAAATATGAACTTGGGAAAGTGAGCTGTTAATCAGATGATATTTTAATATGTCAAAATTAAGTTTTAACAAACCAGACTGGAGACATGTCATAGAATTTAATTAGTGCAAGGAATTTAGAGATCATCTAGTTACAATTCCATTATCTTTTGGATTTAAAATATTGATGGCTCAAGCTTATATGACGAGGACCAGAGAAGTAATTTTCAGCCCTCAGCACTAATGCATCAACCTTTTAGCAGAATACCATCCTACCGTCCAAATTATCCCGACACTGTTAGTTCCCCCATGGTACCCATCACTGAAATAATTTTTGAAATTGTGCATTCATGAAGACTTCTACAATTTCTTTGGCTATTTTTTAAGGTATGATTTTTTATTGTATAAAGAAATTAATATTTCTCACATATTTGATTAATATATAGATGCATTGATTTCCATGTAATGTGTATCTTTGACTTTGCATTTTTGGTATTGCCTGTTTTATGAGTGAACTAAAAGTTGCCCTTTAAAAATATAGAGTAAACAGGTTTTTGTACATATGCAAGAATTTTGTTTTTTCAACATCATCTGTTTAAACTAGATGAACTTATTTTCATCCTTTAGGTCTCACAAGTGTCCGTTTCTTGGGGAAGTCAGGGAAGTCTTCCCTCATCTTTCAAACCTGGTGAGATGCACCTCTTGTTAAACTTTGGCATTGGAAACCTGTGCTCCTCCCTTATAACTCTCAACACACTCATAGTTATTTTTTCCTGTTCATGTCAGTGTTCCTTGGTAGACTCTGGACTCCATAAAGGCAGATGGGGTCCCATCTGTATTGGACCCCCAATATCTCTCCAGCATGCGGCATGCACTTGGCAAGCATTTCTTCTCATCAGGACTCTGGGTTGCAAGGTTACAACTCACACCAACTTATGCAGGAAGAAAGAATCAGTGGCTTATGGAGCTAAAAGAGGTAACAGTGGGTTGTTTCATCACAGCTGTGTTCCTGGACTCAAGCTTTGTCCTTAGGTTGATTTTTTCCTCTTGTTGCTTTTACTCTTAGACATACTCTTTCTTTGTAGTGGCCAAGATGGCTCTGGCCATCTTGTGCCAGGCTTACCTAATCCTTGGTACCCAAGGTCTCACAGGGGTATCAATTCAGCAAATATTCTGACATGGATTTTCATGGTTCTGCTTGGGTCGTGGGCTCATCCATGAGCCCTCCATGGCTGAGGAGTCTGGTGTTCTTACTGCCTTAGTCAGGATGAGGAGACATTCCAAAATCTTGGAGCAGAGATCAACCCCACCTCACCCACATAGATTGAGAGTGATTTCTGAAGGGAGAAAAGGAATTATCCTACCAGAAGAGGGGAATGAACACTGGGCAAGCAGAAATATCAATAACAATATTGATGGCTTATATTTATGCAGTGTTCTATGCAGATTTACTATTTGCGTGTTTTTTTTTTTTTTTTTTTTTTGGACAGTGCCTTGCTTCATCACCCAGGCTGGAGTACTGTGGTGCAATCATAGCTCATTGCTGCCTTGAGTTCCTGGACTTTAGTAATCCTCCTGTCTCAGCCTTCCAACTGTCTGAGACTACAGGCATGTCTAATTTTTGTATTTTTTGTTGAAATGGGGTCTCACTATGTTGCTCAGGCTACTCTTGTACTCATACTGTCAAGCGATCCTCCCACCTTTGCCTTCCAAAGTGCTGGGATTACAGGTATGAGCCACTGCACCTGGCCTGCACTTATTAAGATGTGCACTAAAATGCTCAGAAAACTGGTGTTGAGGGAATGAATGAATAATACAAAGTTTTATAACTAAGGCCAGCCTATTATTTCATACCTATGGTATATTGGTAATATTATGATTATGATTGTTACCATTCTTGTTTGTTGACTGCCAGAAACTTTGCAACTGGATTTCTGTATAGTGATAAATTAAGAGATATTTCTCATCATTTATTACAAAGCGATCTGAAAGGCCAGCATCCCCCTAATTGTTTATCATCCCATATGTATTTGAAGAACTTTGGATGTGTCTTTGTTTGTGGCTTGCAATTTGCATCTAATTTCTGGCTTTTGTTTTTCTCATTTTAGCACAATTACCTGTTATCTCATTACATTCTCTTGGGTAAAGTGACCAAGTTTTTTCTTATAATTTGTATTTCCAGTGTTTGCATAATTAATTTGCTTCTTCCCACTTTTTCTTCACTTTTTCATATTGGATAGCTTCCCATCTCCCACCCCCAACTCTTGGGATCTTTTTATTTTTCTTTTGAGAAACACTAAGCTTCACTAGATGAGTTTTCTGTTAAAAGTCTGGTCCAAAGGGATTTTGCTATTTTACTAAGCCTATTAATTTTGGCACATTCGCTTTGTTATTAATTTTTTCTATTTTCATTTCCCCCATAGTTTTCTTAAGCATTCTAAATTCCACACTAAGACCTTCCTGTTTTTCCACTGAGTTTTAACCTTCTTTGAGGAAATGTAGCGAAGTTCTTAAAGTGGATTCTTAAAATCCCCGAGACTGCGAAAACTTCTGCATGAGCATTCCTAGACACAATTTCCAGGGGCAAAGATGAGATCTCTCATCAGAATACAAATTTATGACGCATGAATTTTTCAGACCTGAGGTCTCTCACCACAATCCTGCTGGTAATTGATGAAATGATCTTCAGCTTCTTGTATAAAGGGTGAGGGCCAGGGCTTTTTGTCATGATTGTATCTTGACTTTGATCCTGTTCTCTATGTAGGGAGGGTTTCAAAAGAAGAGGGCCCAGACTGTCAACAAACCTATCTTCTGTCCTGGGTCAGTGGCTTCAGAGGGTCAACTTCCCGGTGTGACATGGTCTTTGAAGACTTCTATGACCCTGCTACTTTGTGGCACCCTCTCCAGATGCAGCACTGCCCATCCCCCATCCAGGCATGCTTTATCTGCGAAGGTAGCACCCACTCCTTTTTCACACATGCCTGTTTGGGAGGTTAGTGACCCATTACGTATGTTGTCTTTCTCTTTCCTGTATCCCTGAAGACTTCTGGGTCTCCCTTTACTTCTTAGAGTTAAATATATGCATCTGGAACCTGGATGTACAAAAACCACAGCAGGCAGCAACCTCTTATTCTTTCTTCTTAGTGTCCTTATTAATGTCACCGTGCTCTGGTTGTGCTTTGCCCAACTGTAACCATGTTCAGTCCCTGCTGCATGTGTTCCAGGCTGCTGGCACTTAGGCTCCTCTCTCTCCCTCACAATTCACCTACAATGCTAAGCAGGGCATTCTTTGCCCTGGCCATCACTAGCAGAACAGAGGGACCCAGGGATCAGGTTGAAACTGAGAGGAGGAACTCTCACAGATGTCTCTGTGCCAGAGGAATAAACCAAGCTAAGGTTCAAACACAGCAGACTACTCGTAAACAACACATTCTCTGGAATAGAGCTGAGATGGAGGCCAATGCTGTAAAGCCAAGGGTTCTGAGGTTGCCAATAAAAAGTGGGTTAAAGAATTTGGAACAGGATATAATGATTTAGCTGGATTGAGATGTACGGCTGCAGGTAGGCTGGATTAAAATGCAAGAGGTAAAGAAACAAAAGAAAACAATACCTGGGATTCTTCCCTACAATCTAAGACTTCTTCAGTGTCATTACTGCAGGGTTAGTGATCTGCTAATAGATACTGTTTGTGTGTGCTTGTGTGTGTAATGATAGAAGAATGAGAAGGACACATGCTCATTATTGATCAATATGATTGGGAAGGGCATTGAATATCACTTTACTGTTTTTTGACTAAATATTGTGGAAACATACATATTCCTTAGAGAATGAGTCTCCTGCAATCTCAGTCTTTCAATGGTAACCATTGTTAACAGCATGATGTCTATTCTTCCTGTTCATATATTAAAATAAATGCACATGCACCCACACATATATACATATATCTTATACACCAATAGGATCATCCATAATTCTGTTCTATAACTTGGTTATTCTGTTACCAATATATTTTAAGTACCATCATTTAAAAAATAAAGTTTGGAAACAAAATATATGAGTATTTCCTGAAAATTTTACTGAAGAACCTCAGATCTATTACATCTCTAAAGAAGCACCAGGGAGAAGTTTAAAAGATGCTAGTGATTAAATCTGGAACGACTTCCAACTGATGAAACGTGGAGATGTCGCTTTGGAGAGTGTTAACTACTTAACAGGGCTCGAATCAGATCAGAAATCAGGAGAGTCAGATTAGAAACTGAAATTCTAACAAGTTCCACCGTACATGATTAACATTTTGCTCTCTGTACCCTTGACATCTATTTTTTTAAAACTGGCTGTGATTATTAAAATATCACATTCTGAACTACAGTGTTAACAAGTGTTTATACCAGGGCTATCAAGGTCAAAGGCTGAAGCCACATCAGTAGTAGAAATGAATGAACTAAGACCTCTAGCTTCTATGTCCCAGCCAAGCTTTCTTTTTGATAAAACACTTTCAATTTTGAAAGAATTACAGACGTACAAGAAATTGCCAAAATATTACCAGGAGACATTGTGCACCCATCCCCCAGCTTCCTCCAATGGTAACTAACCTCTTACATAACAACAGTACATTATTAAGCCTAGGAAATTGACATTAGAACAGTATAATTAACTAGACTACAGATGTTATTCAGATGTCACCAGATTTTGAATACACTCATTTTTTTACATGTTGTGTGCATAGTTCTATGATTTTACCCCCATGTAACACCAGAGCTAACAAGACAGAACTGCTGTCACTTCCTTACCACTGCTACTCTTTGATGCTCACATCCTTCTCTCCCTGTCTAAGTCCTGGCAACCACTGATCTGTTCTCCATTTCTATGTCATCTCTGTATTTTTGGCCTTATGATGTTCCTTGTTACCTCACAATCAATATTTCTGGTGCAGATCTTCTCTGAAATGTCCATCTGGTCTTGCTGAGTCTTCTATCTTTCGAGGCCTCGAGTTCCTTGATTCAATCAGCCATAAAGGTCACAGATGATCAGTGGTTGATACTGCAGTGAAGAAAGCAAGGTCTGTAGAATCTAACGCCCACAAGAACTTGACTCAGCCTATTCCACCAATGTATTTCTGGGGCTATTGTAACAAAGTACCGCACATTGGGTGGCTTAAACAACAGAAATGTATTGTCTGACAGTTTGGGGGCTGGAAGTCTGAGGTCAGGGTGTTGGCAGGGCCATGCTTTCCCTGAAAATGCCAGGGAAGGATCTGTCTTATGCTTCCCTCTTACCTTCTGGTGGTCCCCTGACTCATGGCAGCACAGCCCATCTTTGCATGATGTTCTCCCTGTGTGCACATGTTCACATCATGCTCTGTCAATACATCTCTCTCTGTCTCTCTGTGTCCACATTTCCTCTTCTTATAGGGACACCCATCATATCAGATTTAACTTGATTACCTCTGTAAAGATCCTATCTCCAAATAAGGTCACATTTTGAGGCACTAAGGGTTAGAACTCCAGTATACTATATTTATGGGGGGAAGGGGACACAATTTAACCCCGTGAACGAGTTCCGTGAAAAGAAATTTAGAAAAAAGAGCTTTATTGCAGTGAAAAGTTGCCAACTGCAAAGACATAGCATCAGTATAAACTGAAAGTGCATTCCAGGGGATAAAGAAAGGGCTTATCTTTTAAAAAGAATGTGCACACCTAGATTCCCTCTCAGGTCCTCTTATGCAAATGAAGAATTCAAACTTGCTTAGTCCTGATTGCTTGACATTCGTTGAGTGCTGATTGGTCATATAGGTCACAGCCTATTAGGTGGTTTAGGTGATGTAAATAGGAACAGTGAAAGTCCCAAAGTTAAGCTGACCTACAGGTTTTCCAAAAACTCAGAGCATGTGTGTGACCTTTAGTCAGCAAACAGCCTAAACTGAGCTCTTGAAAACTGATGTCTACATGGTGAAATCCAAGAAAGGTGGCCAGGCATGGTGGATCACGCCTGAAACCCTAACACTTTGGGAGGCCGAGGCGGGTAGATCACCTGAGATCAGGAGTTCGAGTACAGCCTGGCCAACATGGTGAAACTCCATCTCTACTAAAAATACAAAAAATTAGCTAGGCATGGTGGCAGATGCTTGTAATCCCAGATACTCAGGAGGCTGAGCCAGAAGAATTGTTTAAACCTGAAAGGCAGAGGTTGCAGTGAACTGAGATCATGGCACCACACTCCAGCCTGGGCAACAAGAGCTAAACTATCTTAAAAATAAAAACAAAAACAAAACAAAACAAGAAAGATCCTTTCTGTGGCTCACTTGGACTCCATCTAAGTTACTGTTTCCCTTAGAAGAGACTCACTTCTCTCCCAGTTAACTTCAGAAATGACCTCACCATCCCAGTGAGTTACCCCCTCTTCTGAAATGTTCCAAGAAATGAACATTTTTTAATTCTTCAGTAAACATAATCTCTAGACAACAGGGCTTCAATGCCAAAAATAAAAATGGAAGGTTTGGTTTTCTTATAGAGTGACTCAGCTTTTTGTTTGTGTAATTTGTTCTCAACCTGAAGAACTGCTGAACTATATAGTCTACATAGACTGATAGATTGCAAATTAATAGTGAAAGGTACACCACATCTTTCTGGCTGTTATTTAGAGGCAGTAGGCAATAAAGGTTGACGAATTTTTTAAACGCTTTTTTCCTAAAACCAGTTTTGAACATGGGGGATTGCTTGGTATTTTCTGTTTTCTAGTGTTGTTTGCCTTTGCACATATTCCTTGTGGTAGATTTACAAACAAAGCAAAATATTAAATAATGCCAAAAAATAAAAATTAAAACTCTCAGCTAAAGAATTTTTAAAATCACCCTTCTAAAAGGCATAAAACAGAGGTAGCAAATGTAACTTATTGATAATAATTATACCTATAATTTATTAAATGCTGATTTGTGAACCAGGCACCATTCTAAGCATTTTATATGCATATACTTATTTTAGCATATAGTTAAGGAATCTTAAAAGGGGATAGTAAGTAGGAATTAATAGCATTCTAAGAGTTTTTAGGAAACATGGATTTTGTGTGGCAAAGTAGGTGGTTGAAATGATCACACAGATATAAAAGAGAACCAGGGAGGAATAATGACATACAGAAAATGTGAAGAATAATGTATTATGATCTTTTTAAGACCATGGTATCATAAAACATCAACTTATATAACTTATTCAGTTAAAAAAATGAACGTCAGAAAAAAATCATGAATATTGATCAATGATCAGTGCCACCTCAAACTTTTTTCCTCACTATACTGTTTCAGTTATAATTTCTAAAAATGTTTTTAAATCCTAATATATCTTTTCAAGATTTAAGGATGGCAACATGACATTTGTGGTTAAATGAGTTGGTTTAAATGAAGCATTTGGAAAACAGTAGCATTACACAAATGCTGAACAGAATTATACTCGTAAGCTATTTAGAAAACTTAAGAGTAGTGACCATAACTCCTTCCACAGTAACAACTTTTTGAAGTTAGAGTCTATTCATTTAAAGCTATTTTCTACATTTAGGTTTTGAAGCTCAAGTGGCATAAAACTTCAATGTGTTTTCTTTCCTACAGTTTATAAGTACCTCTTGAAATTAACTAAGAAACAGACAAGCCTATTTCCTAGAAAATGTGGCAGATTTTTTTTTATTGGACATTGTCCAGTATAATAAGGATAACACACTCTCTAACATAAGAATATGAAGAAAGAACGGGGAAAAGGAGTTAGAGAAAGATGGAGAAGGAAAGCTGTACTAGATATTTACTGTATGTCTAGATGCTGTAAATTTATATAGAGAAAGATACATTGTGTAGCATTTCCTTATAATTAAATAATATTCAAACTTCCAGTCTTTGAGTAGCATTCATTTAGTGTAAAGTTCTTCCACACTCAATGATGAAAAATTGTGTTGCCCACAATTTCCTCTTTTTTCTCCTCTTTTATTCCAAATATACTTAGGAGCTATTTCAGAATAATGGATTCACTATAGGACAGAATTTAACTATTTCATCATAATCTTTTATTTAAAAAATTTAAAAGCTATTTCTTGAAGTATGTAGTACTTCAAACTTGACCTGGTTCAGAGTAACAATTATAAGTAAATAGAAAAAAATGAAATTATGTCTTATGTGGACTAAAGGGTAAGACATGGGGAATTTTAATAATTTGAACATGTCTGAGTTGCAGGAAATATAAAAGAAAGTTTTAATAGAAAGACAATAATATTTTAAAAGCTCTTTTAATGTATTGGGTCATGGAATAGGAAAAGTTTTGAAATGGAAAACTTGTAAACTTTGATACATCCAGAAAAAACAGCAACTCTTTTGGGAGACTAAGGCAATGTTTTTGAAGAATATCAGAGATTCAGGGGCATGTCACTGAGTCTGAGGCTTCTAATAGAGGCCGTCTCATCCGACAGGTTATCCTGTCCTGCCTTAGCCTGGGAAGCTGCCAAACAGAAGCAAAAACAAGGCCAGCTGTCTGATAGAACAAGGCAGTGAAAGTGTTTTGCAACTTGTGCTGACTTAAAAAAATTTTTTTTTGTTTGGAACTAATTACAAACTCACAAGAAGCTGCCAAAAGTGTACAAAGAAGTCTCATCCAACTTTTCTCCATGTTCACATCTTACACACAAGAGTGCAAGATCAGAATGAGGAAATTGACACTGACGGAATACGAAAATGAACTAGACAAAGATCTCACTTAGATTTTATCAGTTTTAATATGCGCTCCCTTTTTTTTTTGATTGACATTTACAAGTTGAGAATATTTAACACAAGTTCCCAAAGTCCTGGTCAGCAATGTCTCGAATACTTCCCTCCCTCTGTTCCTCCTCGTTCCTTCCTTCGCTCACCTGCTCACTCTTCTTGCCTGGTTTCTATCCATTCCACATTGGTACTCATTTAGTACCAGGTGATATGCTATGTCCTGGAGATACTGGGGAAGACAGTAGTGGTGGGGCCCTCACCTATTGCCCAGCCATCTCTCTTACCCTCTCTGCCATCCTCATCAGATACTTAACAAGCCCCCTGATGAATCTTCCTGCTACCATCTCCCCCTAACCCACTTCTTCCTATACACAGCTCTAGGGTAATCTTCCTCAGACACAGTTCTTAGATCAACACCTCTCTTGACAGAAATCTCTTCTTCACCAACAGGATTCACTAGTACAACATGAGTTTAGTTCACTATTGTAGGAAGTCCTGACTGGGCACGGTGGCTCACACCTGTAACCCAGCACTTAGGGAGGCCGAGGCAGGTGGATCATGAGGTCAAGAAACCGAGACCATCCTGGCCAATATGGTGAAACCCCATCTCTATTAAAAATACGACAATTAGCTGGGTGTAGTGGCTCACGCCTGTAGTCCCAGCTACTTGGGAGGCTGAGGCAGGAGAATTGCTTGAACCCAGAAGGCAGAGGTTGCAGTGAGCCAAGATCACGCCACTGCACTCCAGCTTGGTGAACTGCAATATTCCATCTAAAAACAAAAACAAAAACAAAAACAAAACACCAAAAAAAAAAAAAAAAAAAAGAAGAAGAAGAGGTCTTATTCTTCCAATGTCCATAACTTGTGTTCTGGCCAAAGTCTATTTGTGATTCAGGATCTTCGCTGCATGTTTTTACCTATTGTTGCTCTATTCTCTGGAACATCTCCCATCTCCCCCTCCAACAGATACATTAAGCGCAGTTCACATAACACCTCCTTCATGAAATCTCTTCTGATGGCTCCAAGGAGATGCAATTTTCCTTTCTTTAATTCCCCCTCCCCCGAGTATTTCATTGGCAGCATTTATTTTCTCCATCTCATTTGGTGTCAGACGGGTCCGTTTCCACTACTAGATCATACCCGCCTCTGTAGAGGGTGGAGTTCTGCATCGTTCTCTTGTAGGTTTTCATTAATGCATGGAAAAGGAACATGGATTTGAAGTCAAGAGAGAGATTCATAGTCTCATGTGCTTAAGTCTTGGACATTCAGTAAATATGGCGTGTGGAGTGCTTCCCATAGGGCCTGGCATAGGAAGCATATATGAAATAAAGTCTTCAAGTATGGGTAGAAAACGATCTTTCCAAAATAAAAAAGAGAGAGAGAGAAAATAAGTTTATAAATATAATGATCTTCCAAGGAATTACAGGTTCTTGGACTAGTGATTGCTTCAGAACACCTAAAACAAGTGTTGAGTTCAGAATCCTCTGAAAGCTACAGTCATTCTGAGAAAGGAGCTGCCACTAACTCTGGACAACATGTGCTGGGAATAACAGGGTCAGGTGGGGAGCAGAAACTCCCAACTCCTCTCCCCAAACACACTTTCCAAGGGTCTGAAATGGCAGATAATCCACATCCTTTTTCTCCCCTCCACCTCCCCCATGCACCTGGATGTTTGAGCTGCATATTACCAGATGACAGTTATACTTTCCTCCTAATTCTCTTTCAAAATAATTGGTAGAGACACTTCTTGATTGTTTAATACACAGAAAGACTTGGCTTATGATTTGCATATGTCTTACCTAACTTGCATATCATTTATACGTCTTTTTTTTATTAGCCTGAATGATTGAGTTGAACCTAAATACATTTTTATACCTCTAAGTGTATGCAATGCCCATGTTTTATCAGAATTCAATGGATTCTTAGGGTATAGGCATTTCCCTGTAAGGATTACATTAACTGTAAGGATTAAATCACTCTCTTATTTAAAAGGTTGAAAGATTCGCTGACTTTGTAACCACCAAGCCTGGTCTCCAATTCAGCTGGCAGGAGCGCTCTGCAAAACGACAATCATTCCAATACGTAGAAGACAAATATTATGTGGGCAGCCTCCAGTGATCTGGATAAAGAGTTTAGAGGTTACTTTTGAGACTGATAAAGTTGTTTTGCCAGAAGGTCAAGATCATGTAATTTGATCTTTTGCAAACTTACAGGACGTACACCAAAATTAATTTGCCTGGAGAGGAGCATTCAAGGTCCTCCATCTGTCCCTTATTGTTAATGAGTAATAGTGTTAATAATGAGACAATGATATGAATAAAGACTATCGCAGATCAAGGGCTTATATTCACCAAGACCTTATACTAAGTAGTTTATACTCCTAGAAATTATCAATACTATCTTTATCTTAGTCACATTTTTAAGATGAGACGCCCAGGCTTAAAGATTTAAAATCACTTGCCCAAAGCCACAAGGTTACTAAGAGTCTGGATCAGGATTTAAAACTGAGTTTCTCTGACTAAAAGCTGTGTCTTAACCCCTGTGATCTCATATATTACATTTTCTTAACTACTTTTTAAAAAAGACTTCAAATTTATTAAATTTTTACTTTATCCCCCTTGCTTTCTTTTCTTTCTGAATTAAATGTTCACACCATCATGGGGAAAATATCAGATTTACCAACCATCCACTCTCTTTATTCTTAATAACCACACTTGCAGGGCATTATGAGATTCACATTTAAAGATCTGGAAACTGATGCTCAGAGAGGCCAACTCACCTGCCCGAGGTCACCAGCCCATATGAGGCAGAGCCCAGATGTGAGCCTGTTCTGAACGTGATGGCACAAACGTGTCTTCCTGGAAGAACATTTAAAGGAAGCTCATGAGCTCATTAAAGTTCAAACCTTGCTCTTCACACTTCAGATTCTTTTCCTTAGCACCTGTTGGCTTATTGATTTTAATGTATCATCCCCAGTAATTTCTTGGGGTGTGCTTTGGAGTTAGAGAGCAGTAAACAGAGGCATGGTCAAGGATAGATTTTTCTCATTGATGCCTATTTTTTTTGAGTTTTCAAAATTGTTGTTATTTATAAGAGATCTTATTATACCTTTTGCTTCATGACTGAAATCTCATAACATTCTTAGAAATATGTGGGTTGGTAACTACAAATTTAAAATCTTTACAGCATGGAATTTTCTTAGGTAAAAAATCTTTTATTCTGAGAAGAGACCAAAAACAGATTTGCAGGATTTTGATGTGCCCTACGGGAAGGCAAGTGGGTTATATAGCTCTTGTTGAAAATGAATGTTTGTCCTTTGAAGAGCCAGGTAGGAGTGAAGAATGTGTATTAATTCCCTGATGCCTAATAAGATGTCATGTAACACCCAGCACTTGACAAATTGTGGATTTTTTTGAGGCTTTTTCCCTCACTCAAGCAAATACTGATAATACATGCCTTGTCATAATGGGCCCTCAGATACGCTGAATCGCCTGAAATGCCACAATATGGGCCATCTGGTGGGAGGTAGTTCTGTCTTTCAATACCAGCGTCTAAAGTGATTTAACTCCAGGAGAACTTCTCTAAGTGTGGATCAAAGGCAATTTGCAGCAACATTACTTGGGATGGGCCTGGTGCAGTGGCTCGCACCTGCTGGGATCACCGAGGTGAGGGGACCACCTGAGGTGAGGACTTTGAGACCAGCCTTGCCAACATGGCAAAACCTCATCTCTACTAAAAATACAAAAAAAATTAGCTGGTGTGATGGTGCGAGCCTGCGATCCCAGCTACTCGGGAGGCTGAGGCAGGAGAATCACTTGAACCTGGGAGGTGGAGGCTGTGGTGAGCCGAGATCATGCCACCGCACTCCAGCCTGGGCAACAGAGCAAGACTCGGTCGCAAAAAAACAAAAAAATAAGCAACCACCAAAACAAACAAACAAACAAAAAACAAAGACCAAAAAACAAAATCACTTGGGACTTATGTTGAAAATGCAGATTCCTTTTCTCCTCAAAATCTCTAGATTGGGGTCCAGGAATTGAGTTCTTCAGGCAATACTTCAGCTGAGTGAAGTTTAAGACCCTATCTTCTGTACTAACTACCTTATCTCTCCTTATCTTGTCTTTAATTCCACAATAAGAAAGTCTTATTGCATGTAAGAATACAGACTCATAAAGGATGAATATATTTCCTTTCATCATGTTCTGTTTCTCCAGTAACGCTTAATGTATAAGGAGTCAGCTACAGATCCTCTCTGCAAAGTTAGCATTAGGGATGCCCAAGTTCACAGACGATTCAACCGGTCTAATGCAAAAAATATAATTTAGCAAATGCATTTGACCTTCATCCACACTAAAGCTTTCAGAGATTTCAATAAGCAGCTAATTTGAAATACTGGGTTTTTCACTCCTTTAAGAAAACATTCCTACAAAGGCCATTTATTCCTCTGATGTTGTTAATCAACAGAAGTGTACACGTTAGGCATTCAGATGAGACAGGAAAAATGTGAGGATTCTTGATGTACGTGTGTGTGTGTCTCGTCTCCGTGGCTTCCGCTAGGAATATTTATTGCATTGGATATAACTGGACAGGAATCCAGTCTGCACTCCTCTGTCCAGGATAATTTTTTTTTTCCATACAAAAGTTGTATAGGAAATTGGTTTGGGGTACTTTGTAATTTCTGAGACTCTTTCCCCTGGAGATAAGAGATGTTGATCTGAGTGCTTTTCTGCTGGATGAATCAAAATGATGGGGGTAGAGAGAATTATTAAGCCGGAATTCAATACAGAGCCTTTCCCAGCCTCCCTGGGGGTCAGTTCTATTTTTTTGCATTTACTGGTGGAAGTAGGGTGGAGTGTGATTGGAAAGCCAAGCCATACTTTGCAGTTTAGTCTGCAGCTAATGTGAGGACTAGAAGCTGACTTCTCCTGAATGTGGGGAGGCTGAGCTTCAGTTGTCAGAGCTGGCCAGATCCCACAAAGCCCTGATTTACTGCTAAGCTGAAGAGATACTACCCTCCTCCCTAATTAAAACCACGTGGTCTATTTCTGTCATGAGGGTGTATTTTACGGTCAAGTCACTTCCTCTGTTTCCCTCCTCAAAAACCAAAACCAAACCAAATCCAAAACAAAAACCCCTCAAAATAGACATATCAGCATGTCGTAATACTGTAACATCCTTGCTAAAAGGGGTGTTTGGGGAAAACACTGTCAGTTCCGAATGAGTATGCTGTTAGCAAATGTATTTTTCTTTCTAAGAATATCTCAGAAGGGTCATTTGTGACTTTTAACACGAGAGGTGAGAAAAGTCATGGTTTCTGCCCAAATCCCTTTCCGGGTGGATGATGGCATTGCAGTTAGTGATTCCTTCATAAAAGGGTGGCTTTAAGTCAATGACTTGGTCAGTAACAGAATGTCAGAACATCCCTTCCTGTCCCATAAAACAGCCCAAACCTACCTCCTGGGCCGATCCTCCTTGACTGTTCTTTTTCATTAAGCTGCCCCCCTGTTCAAAAGCTTCTTTTTACTATTCCTTATTATTCCATCTTCTCAAATTTATAACATTCTATAAGCTAGCCACATTCTACAGTCAATGGTTATTTCCATCTTTTTCTTGGATACTTATCTTGACTAAATAATAATGATAACAACGATAGTAAGTATAGTAACAGTGCCACTTTGTATTGAATACCTTTTGGTCTACACACTATTCCCTCTCTTTTTTTTGTTTTTTTTTGTTTTTTTTTTTTTTGAGACAGAGTCTAACTCTGTCGCCCATGCTGGAGTGCAGTGGTGCAATCTTGGCTCCCTGCCTCACTGCAACTTCCACCTCTGGGTACAAGTGATTATCCTGCCTCAGCCTCCCAAGTAGCTGGCACTGCAACGCCCAGCTAATTGTTGTATTTTTAGTAGAGATGCGGTTTCTCTCCATTGGCCAGGCTGGTCTCGAACTCCTGACCTCAGATGATCTGCCTGCCTTGGCCTCCCAACCAAAGTGCTGGAATTACAGGCATGAGCCAATGAGCCCAGCCCCTGTTCTACACACTATTCTGAGAGCTGCTTTTACTTAATCCTCACAGCAAGCTGATGATGCGTTATTCTGATTGGCTTACTCTTTTTTTTTTTTTTTTTTTTGAGACAGAGTCTGGCTCTGTTGCTCAGGCTGGAGTGCAATGGTGCGATCTCAGCTCACTGCAACCTCCACCAACCGGGTTCAAGTGATTCTTCTGCCTCGGCCTCCTGAGTAGCTGGGATTACAGGCGCCTACCACCACACCTGGCTAATTTTGTTATTTTTAGTAGAGACGGGGTTTTGCCATGTTGGTCAAGCTAGTCTCGGACTCTTGACCTCGTGATCTGCTGGCCTCGGCCTTCCAAAGTGCTGGGATTACAGGCGTGAACCACCGCACCCAGCTGGCTTATTCTTATTGTCTCCATTGAACACATGACTAGACAGGCTCAGAGAGGTTATTAATGAGCTGAGGGTCACACGGAGGCCTGCTTGATTGTTCTCAAGGGCCCCACACATCCTTGCCACTACTTCTGCAGACATGGGGTTCCTCTTGCCTAAGATGTACTCTTTTATCTCTATTTCCCTAAATCTTATACAACCTTCTAGACCTACCTCAGTTCCTACCTCTTTCAAGAAGCATTTCCTCATAATTCCTGTTCTCTTTAACCTCCTCCCTCTCTTCAGAATTCCCTGAGAAGCTCATTACTGTTTTCATATCATATGTGTTTTGTCTTCTTCGACCTGTGTTTTCCAAAGCGTTGATCTTTTGCATCTTCCAAAGGTTCTAGCACTGTTCTGGCAGCATAGTAGATGTTCAGTTAAGGCTTTCTTACTTATAAACCCTTCCAAATCAAACATCTAACTGAATGCCAAAAATCCGTTGAGAAAGCAGACGCTTTCATGAACTCTGTGCCATGTACAAGGATATCAATTCACTCCGAATAGACCTTGCAGCCCACTTGGGTGAGCTGATAGATTTTATGCATTGATCTCCAGGCAAGTCACCAAAGGATTTGCATTTACTTTGTAACAGCAATCAGTTTAAGCACTTAAAATAATTTATTGAGATGAATTTCATTAGAAACCAAAAGTCATCCTCTGTATACTATTTTAAGGATAATTGGAGTCTTGTTTCTTACAGAGAATACTGAGGTCTCAGGTCAACATTGATTTTTGTGCTTTGGCAACTATCATCTCACTGGGTTTGCCACATGAAAGATATATAACAGTTATAAATAAAATAGTCCAGTAGGATAGATAATGTACCTTGCCTTTCTGTAAATTACCATCAATTCATGGAACCCTTGTTTGATTCTTCTGGGGCCAGCAAAAATTGAGAGCAGGAAAAGGGCCACCTGGCAAAACTTTGAATTTTCCTTTTGTGAAACACGAATGTAGGAAATCAACAATGTGTACTAAACACTCTGCAAATTGTGTGGCTGCGTTAAGAGTGATAAACCACTATGAAGGGATCACTAGGTAAGGGTTTTACACAAGAATGGGAAGAGAGAGTGAATGAGTTGAGGAGCTTGCCATATACAAATTAAATCACTCTGATAAAAGGGACAGATGTATGGAGTTCTCAGGGTTCCAAGAAGCAGTGTAAAGAAAGATGAGTCTTTAGGGCTCTTCAACATCCATCAAGCATTACTGAGGCTAAGAAAACATCTCACTCTACTCAAATTCTATATAGAGCAGGTCTCAAACCTGGCTGTAACCTAGAATGATCTAGAGAAATTAAAAAATTTTTAAAACACCACCACCACCACCAGAAGTCATTTTCAGGTAAGCTGAACTGAAATGTCTGAGAGTGGAACCTGGAGATCTGGAGTTTTAAAACTTCCCCTTGCGATTCTGCTACACAGTGAGTGTTGAGAGCCTCTTTTGTCTAATTATAAGGATTCGGGGGCCTTAGGAGGTTGATGCTTAAGGCTGCTTTCTTGCTAACTTCTGACATGTGCTATCACAATACAACTTCAAGGATTTAGGGTTAAGCCCAACTTTATTGGAAAAACTCACTTAGCTTCTGGGTGTGAAGGAACCCTCTATAGCCAAAATCTTAAAAGGGGTTTCATGTTAATAGGTTCCTGGAATATTTAATTCAAAGTAATTTTTGAAGGCACAGTGAGAGTGTGGTATATCTCAAAAGAGTTCTAGCTAGGGAATTTGGAGTTGACAACTGGTGCCCGTGGAATAAGGGATCGGCGCTAATATTAATTCATGGTTTAAGTTAAAAAAGGTTTCTTGGAAGAGGTCAGGTTCAGGCCCTGTATTTCTGTTTGTCTTTCTGTATTCTGTAAGCTTATTGAGAGCAGAGATAGTGTTTAGTTTGTCTTAAAATCTCAACAATGATTGGCACAGAATAGACAGTAGATAAATGTTTCGTGAAGTGATTCAGGCCCTGAGAAAAGATGGAGGCTAAATACTGGATTACAGAGCTCTTTGATTTGACCAGTCATATAGAGCACATATTTATTCTGTGGTCAAGGGGAATTTCACAATTCCCAAGACAACAGATACCTGTTATAATGCAAGAAATAATTTCACAGACCAGGAGCTACTGTGGTTCTGGATTTGCAAGGTGTCCCTATGGTCAGACAGTAGAATCGTTCTTGTTCACTAGTGTAGTGACTAAATGTTTTGATTGTACATTCCTATTACGTATAAAAAGATGAGTGGAGAGAAAAAAATTTGGCCAGTAAAACAAAATTTTAGCTTCCTTAATGTATTTGGATCATATCAAATCTCCCAAATTGTCCAGCCTAGGGAAAAGGTAGAAATTTTTTTAAGATCCTTTATCAGTTCTCTGTGTTCTTAATACCATAAATCTATTCCCAAGTGTTTTTAAGTTTTTGGGCTATTACCTTCACAACTACACAATGTCAGAGGGTTAAGGTGATCACTATTGCTTCTCTTAGTCCTGCGGCTTACCTGTGGCTCTGTAGTCTGACTTTGCGGCTTCTCTACTAGAGAAGTCATTTTACTATTTAGGAGTAGTTTTGGCTAAAAGAAGGCCCCTAACATTCCTAGCCTAAATGTCCTTGTTATCTTCCACTAGCCTGCCTGAAATCCAATATAACTAGCAACTTCAGGCTATTTGTGATATGGGTTTGGGCAATAATCCTAAAAAACAAAAATCCTAAATACTATAATCCTGAATGTTGAAATCCCCAAAGATCAAAATTCCCAAAGCCTAAAACCCTGAAAATCACAATCGCAAAAGATCAAAATCCTGAAAATACAATTAAAAAAAAAATTGAAAAATTATTTAAAAGATCTTATTTACATTTTAAAAAGAGGATTTATCTGAAAAGCATAGGAAACATGACAGGACAGTTCAAAGGCCATTTTACACAATAACATAGGCAATAATAACAGTTTTACAAGTATATAACTCAGGCATACTAATGACAGTCACAGTTATGAGCAGATGAACTCTATTAATAATGAAATAGCTTATATAATTGTGGTTATCTGAAATACCATAATGTACAACCCAAGTCTTTTGATGAGATTGATCGAAAACCTTGATAGGTTACCACTGCATATGCAGTCCTTCAAAAAACTGAGATCTTGGAGAAGTTTTACCTTTAACAAACACAGATGTATAAAAAAGAAACCTCTTCATTTATTGAGGAAATTTCAATATTTTTAAATACATACTTAAGGCTTACATGCCAAGTCAAAGTTAAATAATGCACATTCATGGAATCGAATCTGCCCCCTCAAAAAAAAAAAAAGAGCATAAAAAGAATTAGAGCTCTCTGAAAATCTTTACATAATTTATTCAGAAATGATACTAAGATGAATAGCAAATTGTAAAATATAATGCCAACAATTTAAAAGAGTGAGGAAAAAAGCCAAAAACAAATAAATAAACCCAAAAACAGACAAACAGAAAAACTAAAAAGAAAATTTTACAGATGAAAAAGCATATTACAGGAATAGATTATGAGTAATTGCATGGAGCTAGTGCAGAAGAGCTGGTCAATTTCACCATCATTAACTACATTTTGAAGTTTTACATGACAGTGAATAGGTGCTTTTTGTCTTTTAGAACATGGCTTTGCTTAAAATACATTCACATTTATTTTCTAGGTGGCAATGCTCTTTTTGAAATTCTTCTATGATCTAATACACCTTGACATGAACATTCCCTGTTCAATTTTCTGGTCTTCTGTGCCATATTTCTATGTTGTTTTGGGACTCCATTCTGCCACGCACTCACATACAGATCACAGATTTGGCAGAAACAATTCTGGTGATGGAACCCCGATGCCATTGTGTAAGTGTCTTCTTATCCTACTATGCTCATGATCATTTTGGAACCAGTCCGTATCTTTGCCAGCTTCTTCAAGCAAATCTGGCTTTAATTCATTAAAAACTCCTGAAGTTGATGAAATAATCTATACACCAAACTCCTGTGACAAAAGTCTAATATATAATAAGCCTGTA
This sequence comes from Cheracebus regulus, assembly GCA_963574635.1. NCBI lineage: Eukaryota > Metazoa > Chordata > Mammalia > Primates > Pitheciidae > Cheracebus > Cheracebus regulus. Next base: position 68,827 of record CAUYQU010048570.1, read on the forward strand.
CATGTACCCCTGAATCTAAAATAAAAGCTTTTTAAAAAGCTGCTGGAATTATATCAGCTGGAAGGAATGCCAAGGCAGACAAGTGACACATTTTCAAACTGAAGTTTTCGTCATTGCCATATTACGTGGCCAATCCACTCATCTGAATTTTTCCACTGAATGCATTGGGCTGAATGGAAAAATCCAACTTTACTGGTAACACCTTGAAATTCACTTTTAGAAGCCTTGATTGTACCTAATTTTAAAACTATCATTATGTTGGGAAATTCAATTGGTTACTGATTTTAGACGTTAGGGGTTTAGATTTTAAGAATCTCAACGTTCAGGATGATGGTGTTTGAGACTGTGTCTTTTGGGATCACGATTGACACTGTTATGAATGTTCTTAAGGTTATTAGCTAAATTACCTGATAATGTGTTAATTTTTTTTTGATATAGCTGCTAGACTTTCAATGAATCAAACTTATAAATTATTATTCATAATTTGATTAATTGATTTAGCCATCCAACCAATATTGGTGACCTCTAGAAGAGAGGTTCTAGTCACAAAGTGACTGAGGGTTTTGCAGTGGTGAAGAGGAGAGACACTGAGTTTGTGTCCTTCCTACAGGAAGCTTCGCTGTAAAGACCTGAGAGATCCTGAGAAGTTAACTAAATTAAGAAGGGTGCAGAGAGAATGAACATATTCCTGCAGAGACTGTGAGTAGAGGGGAAAGACTTGGATGGATCCAGGTGCTGAGAGGAAGGAGTGGGGGGTCCTTCAAGAGCACGTGGTGGTCTTGACAGTGCCTGATTGTAGGACATAGTTTCAGTACTTTCTGTGCCAATATTTGGACATGACTAAAAATAACACTAAGTAACACAGAGATCAAATTTCTAGAAGGGTAGGGGCAACATGTAAATTAGAGTGCTTAAAAAAATTTTAAAGCATCTCATTTGGTCATCAACAAAAATATCATTTCTGACTGTATTAGTCAGAACATCTCTCTCTCTCTCTCTCTTTCTCTCTGTCTCTCTCCTTATTTGGCTTCTTTCCAAACATGAATTCATAAAACCATATCTGGAGAGAGAGAGAGAATTGTTCACTGTAAGCAGAAGCTAATAAATATGAAGAACTTTAAAGGTAGTTTCCTACTCACAACTGGGAGAGGGGGATTACTCATGAGAGAGAAAGAGAGAGAGAGAGAGAGAGAGAGAGTGTGTGTGTGTGTGTGTGTGTGTGCAGGTATATTGTACATGAAGGTGCAAAGATCTCTCTCTCTCTATATATATATATATGTATGTATGTACGTATGTATGATTTATTATAAGGAACTAACTCACGTGATTATGGAGGCTGAGAAATTTCAAGATTGCAGTTGGCAAGCTGGAGACCCACCAGAGCTGCTAGTGTATTTCCAATCCAAGTCTGAGGACCTGAGAACCAGGAGAGCTGATGGCATAAGTTCCCTTCTGAATTCAAGTCTGAAGGCAGAAGAGATGGAATTCCAGCTCAAAGACAGGCAGAGAGAGAGAGAGAGAGAGAGAGAGAGAGAGAGAGAGAGAGAGAGAATTCTCCCTTACTCAGTCTTTGGTTCTATTTGGGCCTTCAACAGATTGGATCAGGCCCACCTACAATGGGAAGGCAATCTGCCTTACTCTCTCCACTGATTCAAACGTGAATATGATCGAGAAACACCCTCACAGACACACCCAGAATAATGTTTAACCAAATACCTGGGCACTTTGTGCCCTGTCAAATTGACACATAATAACCATCATACTGGCCACACGGATTGATGTTTTGTTTTATAGTCAGAAAATGGATTTATCAGACTTGCATAGAATTTGACTTCTTTCCAAACACGAATTCAAAAAAACAGCCCTTCTCTGGATCTGCGGTGGGTTCTGTGAAGTAAAGGATCCGCTTTGGGTTCTGTTTGCTGCTAGAATTCGTGATTGCAAGTTGTTTTGGTGTTTAAGGGAGGAGTATAGTCACCAGATTGGCCACCCCTAAACTGGTGAAAAATTAAGGGAGAAATCTTTAAATTTTGAGAATTCAAAATATTCCAATAATATATGTAGGATAAAAACCTTAGATTGCTGGGACTACCTCATGTAGCAGCTGCCAGGAAATACTTATTGTTCTAGAGACTGTATAAAAATAAATACACTAGTAGCTGTCTTCTTACATTTTGGCATTACTAGGTTACTTTATTTAATACTTTTTTCCAAAGAAGGTACTTGATATGTTTTTTGAAAGATTTAATTAAGGAATATAGTTGGAAAATGGACATAGTTGGAAACATAGAAACAAGGATTGTAGCAAAGATAGAAAAAAAAAGAATTTCAGTTGTCCATCTGTTTTGAATTTTAGATTAGCCAAGATTTTCTGGATATATGAAGCAGGACAGATCACCCTTAGTCAACTTCATTCTTATTGGTTCATAATCCTTTGTTCATATTTACTGGGTTGAGAGCAATCTATAGTTTCTAACCTCAGTGTTCACTGTAAGCAGAAGCTGATATATTTGAATAATTTTAAAGGCAGCTTCCTACCCAAAATTGGGGAAGGAGGATTTTTCATCAGCGTGTGCACGTGTGTGTGTGTGTGTGTGTGTGCAGGTATATCATACATGAAGATGCAAAGATATTGTGTGTACCATGTAAAAATATATTGGAGAGTAAAATAGTGACAAAAATTTAGATTTGAAGTCTATAGTTTTTCCTATTAATGTCCTTATATCCTCAAATTTCCTAATGAGAAATGTGGCTATGATTTAGTCAAAGTCTAGGATTTATTTTTTAGTTTTAGTTTTTTTAGAGACAGAGTCTTGCTGTCACCCCGGCTGGAGTGCAGTGATGAGGTCATAGCTCAATGCAACCTTAAACTCCTAGGCTCAAGCAGTCATCCACTCTAGCCTCCCGAGTAGCTGGGACTACAGGTGCATGCCACCACACCTGTGTTATTTTTAAATTTTCTGTAGAGTCAGGGTCTCGCTAGGCTGATCTCAAACTCCTGGCCTCAAGTGATCCTCCTGTCTCAGCCTCCCAGTGTTGAGATTACAGGCATGAGCCACCACACCAGGCCCAAAGTTGAGGATATTAATTGGACCACATTTTTTTTAACATGGTGTCTATGTTGAAGGCACAGTATTGGGACTAACGCCCACTGTAGTCTGACTTCTTTCTGTGTCTCTTCCACCAGAGTGGGGAAAAGGCCAATCTGTTTCTTCCACTCTTTGTTTCCTGTTGGTATATTTTTGCTCTGAGGATACAGGAAGGAGAAATCTTGCTTTTTCCTTAGCTCCCTTCTTCAGTGATTTTTGGGGCTCTCTGGATTAGACCAACCTGGATTAGGTGGATTTGAATAGCCCTGGGTGTGCATCTCCTGGCACTGGAGGCAGCCTCTCTCATTGCTCCCACTATTCTCTTCCTCCTTGCAGAGGCTGGCATGCTCTGCACTGAGGTTTCTCCCTCCCACTGTGTCTACAGACAAGTTGCAAGAGTGGGCTTGGTAGGAAGGCAAGAACAGCCCTCTCCAGTTCCCTTATTTTGAGGCCATAGGTGGCTTTCAGAGAAAGGCAACTGATGATTGTCTATTGCCTCCCTCACTAATACTCTACGTTCAGGTTTACACCCCAGGGTCCACTAGGAAAGACATTCCTCCCTGCTTACCTACTTACCATAGGATCTCATTGGAGGAGTGGCTGGGGTAGGATGGAATGTGGGTATTCCTGGGACCTCTGCCCAAAGCTCCCCATAATACATCTCTAACAATTTCCAATGCGTGGGAGAATGTAAGTTTTAAAAACAGATGAATAACTTTTAGTTAAGCCCAACAGAATGGGATATTATAGGAAATATTGTGGGCAAGAATATATTAGTTTGACACATATTTACAAAGCAAGCCAAAAGTTCCATTTTTCTTGCATGTAAACTTCATGATTCTACTTGAAAGCCTGCTGCAATTCAGCTTGTTATTTTGTCTTGAAAATATTTGGAATTTTGCCTGTCTTAAATACCACAATACTGTTCAAATAGTTGCATTTTTTAAGAAAAATACCAAATAAGCTAAAATTACTCTTAATATTGAGAGGTATAATGGGAAAGGGAAGGAAGCCCATTTTAATTTTTTAACAAAGGAACTGAGATACAGCAAGAAGAAATGGCTGAAATGAGATAATACTGTGCCTCTGACTCAGCATTAATGATTCATACATTTGGAAACTGACATTTTTGATTCAGAAAAGGGTTTCTTTCTTCTCTCTGCTTACATTCTATTCAAGATTTTTTAGAAACTTATTTTTAACTGACCAATAATAATTGTATATATTTATGGGGTACAATGTGATGCTTTGATTTATGTATGTATTGTAGAGAGAGTTAGTCAAACTGAGTAATTTATATCCATCACCTCAGCAACTTTCTTATTTGTGTGGTGAAAATATTAAAAATCTATTTTTTATGCAATTTTGATTATGTTCATTGGAGGGTAGTTCTAGAGCACATGCATTTGTTTAGCTGAGTTAGAAAGTCTATCGTGCACCAGACCAAATGAAGTTGCTATTTTGCTGTGTCAGAAAAAAATTAGGTCTATGTCAAGGAACTGGTAACTTCAGCAAATCAAATAGATTTGCATGAAAATTAATTTCTTAGAAATATGGTACGTGAAGAATAAGTTTTCAATAATTCCCTTGCCAGACTGAAGACATTCTTTTAGCTATTTTAAGGAATTCAGATTCTCAAGGGAAAACAAAGCAAATTTAAAGACACTACCTCCAACCACTATACATACATATATATATATACACACACAAATACATAGAAAGAGAGAGAGAGAGAGTGTCTTGCTCTGTCACCTAAGCTACAGTGCAGTGGCATGATCTCGGCTCACTGCAGCCTTCACCTCCCGGGTTCAAGTGATTCTCCTGCCTCAGCCTCCTGAGTAGCTGGGATTATGGGTGCTCGCCACCATGCCCAGCTAATTTTTGTATTTTTAGTAGTGACAGAGTTTCACCATGTTGGCTAGGCTGGTCTCAAACTCCTGACCTCAAGTGATCTGCCTGCCTTGGCCTCCCAAAGTGCTGGGATTACAGGAGTGAGCCACCACGCCCAGCCCACAATCTTTCTTTTAATATCTTTTCTACACTTCTCAGTCCTGCTCTCGATCACCTATACTTTTGTCTCATTTTCTCTGCAGTATCTTTCTTCAGCAATGTTCAGATATCCTTGCAGAAGCCCAGGCTGTTCAGGCCACCTGTTCAGTGGCCTGAATGTGACAAGAGGCAAATGCTTCCATTGATCCTTGGTACATTCTGAGAATCACAAAAAATATTACAAATAAGATTTGTCTGCTGTTTTCATTGAAGGTAACACAGTTGTGACTTGTCCAAGACCCAAGACCTACAAAAAAAAAGGGAGGAGGGAGAGAGATCCAAGATGGCCGATCACTAGCAGCTCAGGATTGCAGCTCCCAGTAAAAGCGCAGAGAGCCAGTGGACGCCACACTTACCGATAAATTTTCGCTGCCCATGGACCAGGACATTCCCAGTGGAGGAGCCCCACAGGTCGCCAGCGCGACCCTTTGGGCTGGCGCGGCTTTTTTGCCGGCGCCTCAGCTCGGCGGCTCTTGGTGTGGAGTAAACGGGACTGAGTCTCCTTTTGGATGATGT
>CAUYQU010048572.1:0-23726 GCA_963574635.1 Cheracebus regulus
AGAAATGGCAGATATAGGTGAAGGGGAGGAAGGCAACAAATTACACTGCCACGTGTGTACCTATGCAACAATATTGTATGTTCTTCACATGTACCCCAAAACCTAAAATGCAATAAAAAAAAAAAAAAGAAAAAAAAAAAAGAAAAAAAAAAAAAAAAAAAGAAAATAATGTAAGTATGTATGTGCGGTTGCAGTTATCTATTGCTGCCTAAAAAACATCTCTAACAGTGACTTAAAAAAACAACTGTGCTCATGATATAGTGGGTTGGGAATTTTGGCAGGACACAGTGGGGTTGGCTTGTTTGACAATGCTTTAACACTTTTGACAGTGGCTAAAGAGGTTGAAACAGTTTAGCTGAGGCTGTATGTCTGGGAACTCAATTTTATCTTTCATTTTGGTTCCTCACTTCTTCTCAGGTTGTTTCTTGTGGGCCTGGAATGTCTGAGATGACTTTTCCACTAACTCGCTTGAATCCTTGGCTAGGATGATTGGGAACAGCTGAGACTGCGTGAAATCTCTTTCTCTGTCTCCCTTATACACCTCTTTCCACATGGCTGACTTGAACTTCCTCACAGCATGATGATCTCAGAGTAGTCAAACTACCGAAAGGGAATATTCTAAGAGACAAAAGTAGAAACTAATAGTCTTTTAAGACCTTTTCTTGGAAACAGATACAGTGTTAAAAACCACTGTATTCTATTGGTCAAAGCAATCACAGAGCCACCCAGGGTCAAGAGAAAAGGAAAGAGACCCCCATCTATTGAAGGAAGGACTATTTTTATTTATTTTTGTTTTTTAAGAAATATATTTATTTTATTTTCTTTAAATTTTTTAAAAAATTTTACTTTAAGTTTCAGGATACATGTTTAGAATGTACAGGTTTGTTACACAGGTATACGTGTGCCAAGGTGGTTTGCTGCATCTATTGACTTGTCCTCTAAGTTCCCTCCACTTGCTTCCCACCCACTGACAGGCCCCAGTGTGTGATGTTCCTTTCCTGTGTCCACGTGCTCTCATTATTGAACTCCCACTTATTAGTGAGAACATGCAGTGTTTGGTTTTCTGTTCCTGTGTTAGTTTGCTGAGGATGATGGCTTCCAGCTTCATCCATGTCCCTGGAAAGGACATGATCTCATTCCTTTTTATGGCTGCATAGTATTCCATGGTGTATATGTATCACATTTTCTTTTTGTCAAGTCCCTAAACCATCAACCACATTTTCTTTATCCAGTCTATCATTGATGAGCATTTGGATTGGTTCCATGACTTTGGTATTGTAAATAGTGCTGCAATAAATATACATGTGCATGTGTCTTTATAGTAGAATAATTTATATTCCTTTGGATATATGCCTAGTAATGGGATTGCTGGGTTAAATGGTATTTCTGATTCTAGATCCTTGAGAAATCACTATACTGTCTTCCACAATGACTGAACTAATTTACATTCCCACCAACAGTGTAAAAGTGCTCCTATTTCTCCATAGCCTCACCAGAATCCATTGTTTTTTGACTTTTTAATACTCATCATTCTGACTGGTGTGAGATGATATTTCATTGTAGTTTTGATTTGCATTTCTCTTATGATCAGTAATGTTGAGATTTTTTCCATGTGTTTGTTGACCATGTAAATGTCTTCTTTTGGGAAATGTCTGTTCATGTCCTTTACCCACTTTTTGATGAGATTGTTTTTTTCTTGTAAATTTGTTTAAGTTTCTTATAACTTCTCGATATTAGACCTTTGTCAGATGGGTAGATTGCAAAAAATTTCTCCCACTCCATAGGTTGCCTGCTCACTCTGATAATAGTTTCTTTTGCTGTGCAGAAGCTCTTTAGTTTAATCAGATCCCATTTGTCAATTATGGTTTTTGTTGCAATTGCTCTTGGCATTTTTGTCATGAAGTCTTTGCTCATGCCTATGTCTTGAATGGTATTGCCTAGGTTTTCTTCTAGAGTTTTATGGTTTGAGGTTTTACATTTAAGTCTTTCAGTTAAATTTTGCATAAGATGTAAGGAAGGAGTCCAGTTTCTGTTTTCTGCATATGGCTAGCCAGTTTTCCCAACACCATTTATTGAAGAGAAGGTCCTTTTCTCATTGCTTGTTTTTGTCAGGTTTGTCAAAAATCAGATGGTTGTAGATATGTGGCCTTCTGAGGCCTCTGTTCTGTTCCATTGGTCTATATATCTGTGTTGGTACCAGTACCATGCTGTTTTGGTTACTGTCACCTTGTAGTGTAGTTTGAAGTTAGGTAGTGTGATGCCTCCAGCTTTGTTCTTTTTGCTTAGAATTGTCTTGGCTATATGGGGTCTTCTTTGATTCCATATGAAATATAAAGTAGTTTTTCCAATTCTGTGAAGAATGTCAATGGTAGTTTGATGGGAATAGCATTGAAGCTATAAATTACTTTGGGCAGTATGGCCCTTTTCACAATATTGATTCTTTCTATCCATGAGAATGAAATGTTTTTCCATTTGTTTGTGTCCTCTCTTATCTTCTTGAGGAGTGGTTTGTAGTTTTTTTTGAAGAGGTCCTTCACGTCCCTTGTTAGCTGCATTCCTTGGTATTTTATTCTCTTTGTAGCGATCGCAAATGGGAGTTCATTTATGATTTGGGTCTCTGCTTGTTTATTGTTGATGTAAAGAAATGCTTGTTACTTTTGCACATTGATTTTTTATCCTGAGACTTTGCTAAATTTGCTTATCAGTTTAAGGAGTTTTGGTGCTAAGACAATGGGGTTTTCTAAATATACAATCATATTGTCTGCAAACAGAGACAATTTGACTTCCTTTCTTCCTATTTGAATACCTTTTGTTTCTTTGTCTTGCTTGATTGCCCTGGACAGAACTTCCAATGCAATGTTGAATAGGAGTGGTGAGAAAGGACATCCTTGTCTTGTACCAGTTTTCAAAGAGAATGCTTCCAGCTTTTGCCCATTCGGTATGATATTGGCTGTGGTTTTGTCATAAATAGCTCTTATTATTTTGAGATATGTTTCAATACCTAGTTTATTGAGAGTTTTTTTTAACATGAAAGAATATTGAATTTTATCAAAGGCCTTTTGTGCATTTATTGAGATAATCATGTGGTTTTTGTCTTTTGTTGGGTACCAGCCCCAACCCTGTACATGGGTGCCCTTAGTCCTGGTGGTGATGAGGGATTGAGAAAAGGAAATAAAGACAGAGACACAAGAGTAGAATTTACAGCATGGATCCAGGGTACCAACACAAGCATGGGAACCGTGTTGGCCTCAACCGCTGGGGTCCAAACACTTTTATTATGTGCATAATGTCATTGATCTTATGGGCATGGAAGGGGAGTGTGAAGGGGTAGGTGGGGGGAGGGGGAGCACTTGAGATCCTTCCAAGACATGCTAAACTAGTACTCTGAGTTTATTACCGATTGTTATCGGGGTGTGGCTGCATCAGAAGTATAGTGGATGAGCAGCCACCTGGTCTGACCACACCCAGTGCATCAAGGGGCTTTTCTCTGCTGAGCATTGAGGACATAGAGCAATTAAAATCACTACATATTCCGAGAACCTAGGCAGATCCTGAGGCATTCCGTGCGTGATCTCTGCCCTGGAAGGCTTTTCTCCTCCTTGCTGGCTCCCATCTGCAAGACCCTCCCAGATCTTGTGAGTAGAGGTCACCTCCCTTCTCAGAGATCTTTGCACAAGCCCTCTTTACGAGACCCTCATGCAGTCTCCACGTTGAGAAGGCATTAGTGGGATCAGAACATTATTGCCTGCTCTGCAACCACCCCTTGGTGTTCCCTGGTTTTACTGCACTCTTGGATGATCTTTACCTTAGGCCTCCTGTTGCCGCTTGATTTTTAATTAACTGCACCAATAATATAGTTTAATTCAGTATATAAACGTCAGTGTATCTGAGCCAAGCAAGTTTATAATTATTTAGCTAGAATTTACATAGGTTTCCCCCTGGCCATCTTGACCCACAGTCTTTGATTCTGTTTATGTGATGGGTTATGTTTATTGATTTGTGTATGTTGAACCAGCCTGGCATCCCAGGGATGAAGCCAACTTGATCATGCTGGATAAGTTTTTGTATGTGCTACTGGATTCAGATTGCCAGTATTTTATTGAGGATTTTCACATTGATGTTCATCAGGGATATTGGCCTGACGTTTCCTTTTTTTTTGTTGTTGCAACTCTTCCTGGTTTTGGTATCAGGATGATGCTGGCTTCATAAAATGAGTTAGGAAGGAATCCCTCCTTTTCAATTGTTTGGAAGAGTTTTGGAAGGAATGGTATCGCTCCTCTTTGCACTTCTGATGAAATTTGGCTGTGAATCCATCTGGTCATGGGTTGTTTTGTTGGTAGGCAATTAATTATTATCTAAATTTTAGAACTTCTTGTTGGTCTATTCAGAGATTCACCTTCTTCCTTATTTTGTCTTGGGAGAGTGTATGTGTCCAGGAATTTATCCATTTCTTCTAGGTTTTTTAGTTTATTTGCATAGAGTTGTTTCTAGTATTCTCTGATGTTCATTTGTATTTTGTGGTATCAGTGCTGATATTCTCTTTATCATTTTTTTATTGTGTCTATTTGATTCTTCTCTCTTTTCTTCTTTGTTAGTCTGACTAGTGGTATATCTATTTTGTTAATTTTTTTAGAAAATCAGCTCCTGGGTTCACTGGATTTTTTTGAAGAGTTTTTCATGTCTCTAGTCCCTTCAATTCTGCTCTGATTTTAGTTCTTTCTTGTCTTCTGCTAGCTATTGGATTAATTTGCTCTTGCCTCTTACCTCTTTTAATTGTGATGTTATGGTGTCGATTTGAGATCTTTCTAGCTTTCTGATATGGGCCTTCAGTGCTATAACTTTTCCTCTTAACACTGCTTTAGTTGTGTCTCAGAGATTCTGGTATGTTGCATCTTTGTTCTCATTGGTTTCAAAGAACTTCTTGATTTCTGCCTTAATTTCATTATTTACTCAGGAGTCATTCAGGAACAGGTTGTTTAATTTTCATGTAATGGTGTGGTTTTGAGTGAGTTCCTTAATTTTTAGCTCTAATTTGATTGTACTGTTGTCTGAGAGACTTCAGTTCTTTTGCATTTGCTGAGTATTTTACTTCCGATTATGTGGTCAATTTTATAAGAAGTGCCATGTGGCACTGAGAAGAATGTATATTCTGTGGATTTGGGATGGAGAGTTCTGTACATGTCTATTAGGTCCACTTGATCCAGAACTGAGGTCATGTCCTGAATATCTTTGTTAATTTTCTGTCTTGTTGATCTGTCTAATATTGACAGTGGGGTGTTAAAGTCTCCCCCTATTATTTTGTGGGAGTATAAGTCTCTTTGTAAGTCTCTAAGAACTTGTTTTACGAATTTGGGTGCTCCTGTATTGGGTGCATCTATATTTAGAATAGTTAACTCTTCTTGTTGAATTGTTCCCTTTACCATTATGCAATGCCCTTCTTTGTCTTTTTTAATCTTTGTTGGTTTAAAGTCTGTTTTGTCAGAGACTAGGATTGCAAGCCCTGCTTTTTTTTCTTTGCTTTCTATTCACTTGGTAAATTTCTTCCATTCCTTTATTTTGAGCCTATGTGTATCTTTGCATATAAGATTGGTCTCCTGAATACAGCACATTGATGGGTCATGACTCTATCCAATTTGCTAATGCGTGTCTTTTAATTAGGGCACTTAGCCTATTTGCATTTGTTAGTATTGTTATGTGTGAATTTGATCCTGTCATCATGATGCTATTTGGCTATTTCGCACACTAGGTGATGAAGTTTCTTTATTTTTATTTTTTTGAGACAAGGTCTCACGCTATTACCCAGATTGAAGTGCAGTGGCATGATATCAGCTCACTGCAAACTCCACCTCCCAGGCCCAGGTGAGTCTCCTCCCTTAGCCTCCTGAGTAGCTGGGATTACAGGTGCCTGCCACCCCATCTGGCTAATTTTCTGTACTTTTAGTAGAGACAGGGTTTCACCATGTTGGCCAGGCTGGTCTCGAACTCCCAACCTCAAATGATCCACCTGCCTCAGCCTCCCAAAGTGTTGGGATTACTGGCGTGAGCCACCTCACCCAGCCTAGGTGATGCAGTTTCTTCATAGTGTCATTGGTCTTTATATTTTCATCCATTTTTGCAGTGGCTGGTGTTGTACTGAACAGAGCATAGAAAGTCAACACCAAGACAAAAGTATGCCAAGTTGCAGGGTCTTTATTGCCAGCAGCCGTGGAAGACTCCCGTCTCTCCAACCTGTGGCCCCAAACAGAGGGTGTCAAGACCTTTTATACCCATAAAAATCACCTTGGGAGTGAGGGTGAGGGGCAGGGGTAGGGGTGAGGAGCTCCGGACATTCCGAGGGCCACGGGACTTTTTGACATCCTGATTGTTACTTAAGTGGTTCACAAAAGTCAAGATTAGCATTTGCTTACACATTGTCTGGGTAGGGTGGAAATTACAAGTTGCAGGGGCCAAGATGACGTGGGTTTGGACTGCTTGCCTGTTATAGAAAGCAGTTTCAACAGAAAGCCGAGGTATGGTTGAACAGAAAGCCGAGGTATGGTTGAGGTGTGCAGTTTTATGGGGCTTTTACCATGTCACAACGTATGTCTGCAGTCCCAACTACTAGGCTGAGGTGAGAGTATTATTTGAACCTAGGAGGTGGAGGTTACAGTGAGCTGAGATCTTGCTACGGGATTCCATCCTGGGTGACAGAGTGAGACCCTGTCTCTAAAAAAGAAAAGAAAAGAACACAGGCCTGTAATCCCAGCACTTTGGGAGGCATAGGCAGGCAGATCACTTGAGGTCAGGAGTTTGAGACCAGCCTGGCCAACATAGCGAAACCCTGTCTCTACTAAAAATACAAAAAAAAAAAAATTGCTGAGTGTGATGGCTGGCACCTGTAATCCCAGCTACTCAAGAGGCTGAGGCAGGAGAATCGCTTGAACCGACGGAGGTTGCAGTGAGCTGAGATCACCCCACTGCACTTCAGCCTGGGTGACAGAGCAAGATTCCATCAAAACAAAAGAAAAAAAAAAACCTGTAAGCCTCATCTCAGCTGAATCTCTGGACGCTCTCCTTGCCACAGGTTCTCGGCCCCAACCTCAGGTACTTTATATGGACTCTTATGAAAGTGAGGAGGTGGAATGTGACTATGGACAATGGATGTGGAATCGAAGACTCTGGGTTCCAATCCTGACTCTGCCATCTCCTAATTTTGTGGCCTTGGGCACATCACCTAGCTCGTCTCAGTCTCAGTTTCCTCAACAGAGAAAAACATGAATTACAACAGGACCTTATAACAACAGGACCTCCCTCCTACTTAAAACAATACCATAATGTCAGAAAAGTACTGGGAGTGTCTTCAGACACAGAGAACCACTCACAATAAATATTAGCTGCTATTGTTATTGATATTACTATTGTTCCAATACTCCAGCCCTTCTCCTCCTCCTTTTCCCCTCCCCACCCCAGAATCGAGGGAGAAAGAGGAAGGACCACAGCCAGTTCCCCCACAGCCCTCCTCCTTACCCAGGGCTCTCTGGACAAGGCTCAGCCAGCCCTACAGCGGTAGACAAAATGAGTGTGAAATTGCATGTGAGATGGAAGTTTTAGACTCAACCAAACTGGCCTTTCTATTGCCCAAAAGTGTGGCTAAGGGACAGGAAGCAGAGATTGGAAAGGGCAGGGCTGACGGGAGTGAGTCACCGTTGGGGAGAAAATGAACTACTTCCTGTGTGTTCCCACAGCGATCAGAGGCCTCAGCAAACAGCTACAGGCTCGTTCCCCGGGTCTGGAGGAGGCTGAGTGCCCAGTGTGTCTGGAGGACTGGCTCTGCCCTCTGCCTGGGGAGTTTGTGGGCCCCAGACACGGTCCCCAGGGAGGGACCTCTTGGCCTCTTCCCCCAGATTCCCCCAGCACTCATGCTTTCAGGAGGCTCAGGGTCTACACTGAGAAGGTCTACAATGAAAATGACACATTTTCATTTTCATTTTGCACAAGTTATGCAGCCAGTCCCAGAATCATTCCTTGCTTTCCAAGGTCACAGCCAGCAAACAGAGCCAACTCCAGGGCTCCCGCACCTCTGTGCCCCACAGGTACCTTCTGGGGGTCTCTGAAGGCAGGGGCCCTCAGCTTCCTCCTGCGGGACACAGGCAACCCCTGCTCACTTTGCCACTGCTGCACCCTGAGTGCCATGGCCTGTGCAGGCCACCAGAAGAGGGCTCTCGGGAGCCAGGACAGGGCACGGAGGATTCTTGTCATGGGCAGGAACATGCTACTGGCCCCCTAGGGCAGAGAAGCCTGCAGGAAGTGGGGAAACCTACCAGACAGCCACCCTTGGCAAGAAGGGAGACAGACGGGTCTTCCAGCAGCAATAAATGCAAGTTCCCTGGTGGGCCAGTAGTTAGGGAGGGAAAAAATGCAAGCACTTAGCAAGTACTGCCAAGGTGCCTGTTACGTTCTGAGTTCCTTCTGTGCTTTTACCCCTTTATCTTCATGGAAGTTCTAGGCTCCACTCATTAGCTTTCATTTTACAGAATAGAAAACCCGAGGGCTGGGTGCGGTGACTCATATCTATGATCCCAGCATTTTGGGAGGCCGAGGAGGGCAGATCATGAGATGAGTTCGAGACCAGCCTGGCCAACAGTGAAACCTCATCTTTACTGAAAATACAAAAATTAGCCAGGCGTAGTGTCCGGTGCCTATAATCCCAGCTACTCGGGAGGCTGAGGCAGGAGAATTGCTTGAACCTGGGAGGTGGAGATTGTGGTGAGCCAAGGCAACAGAGCAAGACTCTGTCTTAGGAAAAAAAAAAAAAAAAACACCGAGGTACAGGGAGGTAAGGAAGTTGTCCAAGAGCCCACAGAGCTAGCGCTTGGCATAGCTGGGGTCTTCCCGGGATACACTTTGCACCCTGTCTGTTCTCTATACATTAATCTATCCAATAACCCTACAGCACGTATTAGCACTGATCAAATATCTGAGATGTCTTCAGGGTAGGATTGTACTTCTGGGGCCTTAGTTGGGAGAGGCACAACTAGTACTGCATTAGTTGGGGTTGGGGTTTTCCGGAGAAACAAAACCAGTAGGATATTTATTTTTCTTTCTCTTTTTTTCTTTGAGACTCAGTCTTGTTTTGCCAGGCTGGAGTGCAGTGGCAGGATCTTGGCTCACTGCAACCTCCGTCTCCCAGATTCAAGCGATTCCCCTGCCTCAGCCTCCTGAGTAGCTGGGACTACAGGCACGTGCCACCACACCCGGCTAATTTTTTGTATTTTAGTAGAGACAGGGTTTCACCATGCCAGGATAGTCTCGGTATCCTGACCTCATGATCCGCCCACCTCAGCCTCCCAAACTGCTGGGATTCAGGCATGAGCCACCACACCTGACCCAAGATTTTTTATATATATAATAAGTTATGTACACACACACACACACACTCACACTCCTAGCCCCTCATAGCTGCAAGTTCTACACCTGCGGATTCAATCAACCAGGGATGGAAAATGTTTCTTAAAATAACAATAAAAAATAAACACTTTACAAATAAATACAGTTTAACAACTATAGTTATTGATTTATTTATTTTCAAAACAGAGTCTCTCTGTTGCCCAGGCTGGAGTACATTGGTTCAATCTCAGCTCACTGCAGCCTCCACCTCCTGGGTTCAAGCAATCCTCCCACCTTGGACTCCCAAGTAGCTGGGATTATGGGTAAGCATCACCACAACTGGCTCCGTTTTTTCTTTCTTTTTTTTCTTTTTTTTTTTTTTTTGAGACAAGGTATTGCTCTCTGGTGGCATGTGCCACCACACCCAGATAATTATTTTGCATTTGTATTTTTATTAAAAACAGAGTTTCACCATGTTGGCCAGGCCGATCTCAAACTCTTGACCTCAAGTGATCCACCTGCCTCAGCCTCCCAAAGTGCTGGAATTACAGGCGTGAGCCACTGCACCCAGCTGCCATTATCTTTTTGTTTTTTTGTATATTTTTCGTTAGTGGAGATATGGGGCTCTCACTATGTTGCTCAGGCTGGTCTCCAACAGCATTTACATTGTATTGGGTATTATAAGTAATCAAGAGATGATGTAAAGTGTACAGGAGGATGTGCGTAGGTTATATGAAAACACTATACCATTTTATACGAGAGATGTGAGCATTCAGGGATTTTTGTACTCATAGGGGGTTCTGGAACCAATTCCCCATAAATACTAAGGGATGACTGTAATATATTTATAGTTATTTTATAACATATAATACAATACCTAATATGTTAATGATATTATATATATATACACAGGTAAAGGGATTTATTTTAAGAAATTGGCTCGGCCGGGCATGGTGGCTCACGCCTGTAATCCCAACACTTTGGGATGCCAAGGCGGGCAGATCACCTGAGGTCAGAAGTTAGAGACCAGCAGCCTGACCAACATGGAGAAACCCCGTCTCTACTAAAATCCAAAATTAGCCAGGCATGGTGTTGCGTGCCTCTAATCCCATGCACTCAGGAGGCTGAGGCAGGAGAATCGCTTGAACCCGGGAGGTAGAGGTTGCGGTGAGCCAGAATCACTCCACTGCACTGCAGCCTGGGCAACAAGAGTGAACCTCCGTCTCAAAAAAAAAAAGAAATTGAGAAATTGGTCTACACCATCTTGGGGGCAGGCCAGTGTGTAGTCCACAGGGTCGGATGGCAAGCTAGACAACCGGGCAGGAGCTGGCACCACAGTCTTGATCTGGAGGCAAAATTTCTTCTCCAGTAAGCCCTAGTGTTTGCTCTCAAGGCATTTTGACAGATCAGATAAGGCCCATCCATGTTATTGAGGGCTACGTCCTTTACATAAAGTCAAGTGATTGTGGATATTAACCACCCCTCACAGACACCTTCACCACAGTGCCTCAATTGGTGTGTGATTAAATAATTGAGTAGGAGGGCCTAGCCAAGCAGACACATGAAATTAGTTCCACTCTGTCTAGTACGCTGGGTGTGGAACTCGAATGTCACTTGCAGGCCATGCACCTGTCCGTGCAAAACCTTCCTGAGCTCTTTCCTTCCCTCGGCTTAGTGGCTAATGACATTCAAGACAGTAGCTGCTGTGTCAGCCTGGATCCTGGGGTGAGATGACATGGAAGAGAGTCCCCAAACCAGAAATAAATCTTGGGTGTTCAAAGCCATGAAAAGGGTCAGACGCGGTGGCTCATGTCTGCAATCCCAGCAGTTTAGGAGGTCGAGGCTGGCAGATCACTTGAGGTCAGGAGTTCGAGACCAGCCTGGGCAACATGGTAAAACCTTATTTCTACTAAAAATACAAAAAATTAGCTGGGCATGATGAGGAGGGCACCTGAAATCCCAGTTACTAGGGAGGCTGAGGCAGGAGCATCGCTTGAACCCAGGAGTCAGAGGCTACAATAAGCTGAGGTTGTGCCACTACACTTCAGCCTGGACAACACAGACTCTGTCTCAGGAAAACAAAACAAAAAACAAAACATGAAAGGCAGCTCCCTCCTTCGTCACCACCTAGCTGATCTTACTCACACCACTCCCACATGGCACGGAGTATCACAGTTCAGAGCATGGGCTCAGTGCCGCCTGTCTGTCTTTGAATCCCGGCTCTGCCCAAAACTGGCTATATGATCCTAAGCAAATTCCTTAACCTCCTCATCTGCGAAATGGGAACAATAATAGTACATACAATAGCACAAAAGGACTAAAACCAAGATCCAAGGAGATAATTCCCATGAAATCGTAAGGAGAACGCCTGGCACAAAGTAAGCTCTCGAAAGATGTTAATTATTATCACTATTATGATCTTCATATCACACGAGATACAAATGACACAGCAACATGAAATCTCTCGCTCAAAGTCATACGTTCCATCAGACGCAGTGGCTCACGCCTGTAATCCCAGCACTTTCGGAGGCTGAGGTGGGCAGATTCCCTGAGGTCAGGAGTTCAAGACCAGCCTGGCCCACATGGTGAAACCCTGTCTCTACTAAAAATACAAAAATTAGCCAGATGTGGTGGCGGGTCTCTGTAATCTCAGCTACTTGGGGAACTGAGGCAGGAGAATCCTTGAACTGAGGAGACGGATGTTGCAGTAAACCAAGATTATGCCACTGCACTCCAGCCTGGGCGATACAGCAAGATTCTGTCACTAAATACATATATATATGAGGTGATTGAGCCAGAAGGCTCTACCCCACAGGTGGAGTTATAAAAGAGTGAGTTCAGCTCCTTCTGACTCTCTTTGTCCCACTGCCATGGGAGGTTCCAGCAAGAAGTCTTGCCAGATGCTGGTATTTTATTTTATTTTACTTTTATTTTTTGTGAGATGGAGTCTCGCTCTGTCACCCAGGCTGGAGTGCAGTGGCACAATCTTGGCTCACGACATCCTTTGCCACCCGGGTTGAAGCGATTCACCTGCTTCAGCCTCCTGAGTAGCCAGGACTACAGGCACATGCCACCACGCCTGGCTAATTTTTGTATTTTTAGTAGAGATGGGGTTTCACCATTTTGGGGCCAGGATGGTCTCTATCTCCTGACCTCGTGATCCACTTGCCTCGGCCTCCAAAAGTGCTGGGATTACAGGCATGAGCTACCATGCCTGGTCTTTATTTTTATTTTTTTAGAGACAGGGTCTCACTCTGTTTTGCAGGCTGGAATGCAGTGATGTGATCATAGCTCACTGCAGCTCAAGCTCCTGGCTTTAAGCAATCCTCCAGCCTCAGCCTCCTGAGTAGCTGGGACTCCAGGCACATGCTACCATCCCTGTTTGTTGTTGTTGTTTGTTTGTTTGTTTAATTTTTTGTAGAGACTGGGTCTCACTATGCTGGCTAGGCTGGTCTTGAAACTCCTGGCCTCAAGAAATCCTCTTGCTTCAGCCTCCCTAAGCACTGGGATTATAGGTGGGAATCATGTGCAGTCAGATGCTGGCATTTTAATCTTGGACTTCCCGGCCTCCAGACCTGTGAGGAAATGCATTTCTGTTCATTATAAATTCCCCAGTCTCGGGTATCCTCTTGTATCTGCACAAAGGGACTAAGACACTGGCCATGAGCATGACAGGTGGGACCGGCCCCCTTAGCATCTCCTTCTAAGTTAATATGCTCCTCTTCATACTATTTCCCTTCATGGCTGAAGCAGGTATTTGTTGAGGGGCATCTGCAGGGGACAGTGGAGTGCCTCTGAAATGTTCCTGTCCCCTGCCTGTCCCCATGCCAGCTCAGCTGTGTACTAATGCATGTGCCTTTTAAATGGACCAAACACAGATCTGGCACTTAAAAGAGATTCAAGGGCTTTGCATGTTACAGATGAGGAAACTGAGGCTCTGTTTCTGACAAAGGGCTTTGAAGGGGTGCAGCATCCATTCTTTGGGGTTTTGTTTTGTTTTGTTTTCTGGAGTTTTTTTTTTAAATGAAGTCTTGCTCTTGTCGCCCAGGCTGGAGTACAATGGCGAAATCTTGGCTCACTGCAACCTCTGCCTCCTGGGTTCAAGCGATTCTCCTGCCTCAGCCTCTCAAGTAGCTGGGATTACAGACGTGCATCACCACGCCCAGCTAATTTTTGTATTTTTAGTAGAGACGGGGTTTTACCGTGTTGGCCAGGCTGGTCTCAAACTCCTGACCTCAGGTGATCCACCTACCTGGGCCTCCCAACTTGCTGGGATTTCAGATGTGAGTCACCACGCCCAGCCTCTAGGGGGTTTTTTGGCTTTAGGATGAACCAGACAGAGGCAGCACTCAGGGATGAAGAACCACAGTGGCAAACACACAGGGGACGCTGCAAATATCCATGGAACACAGCGGATCTCAGCCAGGGGTCTGGCTAGTAGTGAGCATGGTCTCCCTGGAGACACTTAGCTGTCCTGAGCGCACCTTGCAGGTGCTGAGGCCTCGTAATTATCCAGGTGCTGGTTTCCATGGCAACAGAAATCAGGAGGTAAAGTCAACAGGACCTTGTTTATTCTTGCAACCTATGAATTCAGGAAGAATGCAGGCAACACCAGGGTATTTGATTCAAAACAATATCCCATTCCCCAGACAAGTTAGATAACAAAGCAGCTCCTGGGCTGCCACCTTTAACACAGGAAAAGCCTTTTCACCTAGAACTACAATTGCAAAGAAATCAGGTGATAGATTTTGTATTCATCAGGCTGGGCATGGTGGCTCAAGCCTGTAATCCCAGCACTTCAGAAGGCTGAGGCAGGTGGGTCACCTGAAGTCAGGAATTCGAGACCAGCCTGGCCAACATGATGAAACCCCACCTCTACTAAAAATACAAAAATTAGTCAGGCTTGGTGGTGCACACCTGTTGTCCCAGTTACTTGGGAGGCTGAGGCAAAAAAATCACATGAACCCGGGAGGCAGAGGTTGCAGTGAGCCGAGATCACACCACTGCACTCCAGCCTGGGCGATAGAGTGAGACTCCCTCCATGTCAAAAAAAACAAAACAAAACGTTGTTGTATTCGTCAGCTATTGCCATGGTAACACTGTATAACAAACTATCCTAAATTCAATGGCTTGAAACAATAGCCACTTCTTCTCAGGTGTCTTTGGTTTGACTTCGAATCAGCTGCTACAGGCCCAGCTCAGCTGGGATGTGTTGGGTCCAGGTCTACTGTGTGTCTCTGCTCCTCCTTGGATGTTTCCTCTCCAAGGCACAAGAGGCCAAGCCAATCCAAATATGGCATGCTTCTTTCAAGCCTCTGCTTGCATCCTATCTGCTGATATCCCATTGGCCAAGATAAATTACAAGGTCAAGCCCAAAGACAATGGGAGAGGAAGACCACTTCTGTCTGCTGGGAGTCAGTGTCAAAGATATGAATGTATAGTCCAGCTACAAAAGAGTGAAGAATTGGTGTCAATAATTCCATCTACAGTTGTTGAAGGCTACTCTATCCGCCTCTTTTGATGATACAACAAGAAGGACCAGAGGAAGTAATAGTCCCACAGCGACCTGCCCCACACAAAAGAAAACATGCTCAATCCAGGGACACGATGGCTCAATCCTGTGATCTCTACACTTTGGGAGGCTGACACAAGAGGACTGCTTAAGCCCAGGAGTTTCAAGACCAGCCTGGGCAACATATCCAGACCCTCATCTCTATAAGAAAAGTTATCTTATAGAGACACCTGTGGTCCCAGCTACTCAGGAGGCTGAGGCAGAAGGATCACTTGAGCCTGGGAGGTCGAGGCTGTAGTGAGCTATCATCGCACCACTGCACTCCAGGCTGGGCAACAGAGTGAGACCTTGATTCTAAAAGAAGTATGTTCAATCTGAGCAGTAAGATAGTTAAGATATTTTTAAGAGATCTTTAAGATTATTAAGGCTGGCTGGCCCTGGTGGCTCGTGCCTGTAATACCAGCATTTTGGGAGGCCAAGGTGGCTGGATCACTTGAAGCCAGGAGTTTGAGACCAGCCTGGCCAACATGGCGAAACCCCGTCTCTAATAAAAATACAAAATAGGCCAGGAGCAGTAGCTCACACCTGTAATCCCAACACTTTGGGAGGCCGAGGCAGGCGGATCACAAGGTCAGGAGATTGAGACCATCCTGGCTAACACGGTGAAAACGCATCTCTACTAAAAATACAAAAAATTAGCCGTGCCGTGGCTTGCGCCTGCAGTCCCAGCTACTCAAGAGGCTGAGGCAGAAGAATCGTTTGAACCCAGGAGGCGGAGGTTGCAGTGAGCTGAGATTGTACCACTGCACTCCAGCCTGGGCAGCAGGGTAAGACTCCATCTTATAAAATAAGACTATTAAGGATAATTCCAGAGCTGGGCTAGCGAAGCAAAAAGAGGGCCAGCCATCCACTCATGGAATTGGCAGGCTGGAAACATAGCTCAGCTTCCATGAGTTATTCTGCTTGCCCTTAGTTAGTCCTAGCGTTGGCCAACACCCTGCAAAGGGTTTGGTTTGCACCTACGTGGTGCTGACATCATTAGAGATCTCACACCCGACTCACTGGGTACTCTTGAGCCTCTTGTACCCTGTTAGCCTTTTTTCTTCATAAGGTTTGTTTTGCTGTTCTTTTCTTTTTTTTTTCTTTTCTTTTTTTTTTTTTCTCAGACAGAGTTTTGCTCTTGTTGCCCAGGTTGGAGTGCAATGGCGTGATCTTGGCTCACTGCAACTCCCGCCTCCTGGGTTCAAGCGATTCTCCTGCCTCAGCCTCCCAAGTAGCTGAGATTACAGGCATGAGTCACCACACCCGGCTAATTTTTTGTGTTTTCAGTAGAGACGGGGTTTCCCCAGGTTGGGCAGGCTAGTCTCATACTCCCAACCTCAGGTGACCCACCTGCCTTGGCCTCCCAAAGTGCTGGGATTACAAGTGTGAGCCACTGTGCCTGGTCTGTTTTGCTGTTCTTTTTTTTTTTTTCTTTGTGAGACTATCTCACTTTGTCGCCCTGGCTGGAGTGCAGTGGCATGATCATAGCTCACTGCAGCTTCAACCTCCCCAGCTCAATCGATCCTCACACCTCAGCCTCCCAAGTATCTGGGACTATAGGCATGCACCACCTTGCCCAACTTAACTCCTTATTTTGCATGCTGAGCTCAATAACATGCAACCTTTCTTCTTTTATAATATAAATCTGTAATTCTATGAATTTCCCACTAATTTCAGCCTTAGCTACATCATACATGTTATGTAGTAATTTCATTGTTGTTCCTTCTTAAATACAACAAATTGTCTTTACATTTCATCTTTGCTTAATGAATTTATTTAGAAGTGTATTTTTAATTTCTGTATCTATGGAGTTTTTAGAAGATATCTTTTTGTTAATGGTTTCAGATGTAATTGCAACATGGTCAGAGAATGTGGCTTTTATGATGCCATTCCTTTAAAATGTATTGAAACTTGCTTCATGTCCTAGTATTTGGTCAGTTTTTGAAAGTGTTTCTTGTATTTGAACAGAACCTGTATTCTCCAATTCTTGGACACTGCATTAGTCTGTTTTCACACTGCTAATAAAGATATACGGAGATTGGATAATTTATAAAGGAAAGAGGTTTAATTGATTCACAGTTCCACATGACTGGGAAGGCTTCACAATCATGGTGAAAGAGGAAGGGATGTCTTACATGGTGGCAGGCAAGAACTTGTACAGGAAACTCCTCTTCATAAACGAAACCACAGATCTAGTGAGACTTATTCACTATCATGAGAGCAGCATAGGAAAGACTCACCTCCATGATTAAATTATCTCCCACTGGGTCCCTCCCGTAATACATGGGAATCATGGGAGCTATAATTCAAGATGAGATTTGGGTGGGGATGCAGCCAACCACATCAGACACACAGTTCAAAATGTATTTATTAGGCCAAAATTGTTCACTGTTGCTTCAGTTATCCATTGGTGCATAACAAACCACTGCATATTTTAGTGGCTTAAAACATTTCATTTTGTCCTGAATCTGTATCCTGGGCTGGGCTCAGCTAGGCAGTTCTGCTAGTCTTTCATATGACTGTATTCAGCTAGCAGATTGACTGAAGGCTTGGCTCACCTGGGACGTTGGGATGGGTAGGACTCTCTCCTTCCCCAAGTACTCTCAGGCCCTTTACCTTTTCCCATGATCTCTCCAAAAGGGTAGCTGAAATTCCTACATGGCTTACGGGGCTCCAGGAACACAAAAACAGAAGATATCAGGCTTTCTTAAGCCTTGGACTTGGAACTGGTAGAATATTACCTCTAACACATTCTATTTGTCAAAACAAGTTCCAGCCCAATCCAGATTTAAGTGGAGGGGCTACTCAAGGGAATGGATACCAGGAGAAGTGGTTCATTTGGGGACTACTAATATAATAGACTGCTGCAACTGTATTTTTCAACTGTTTGAACTATTAATTATTAGAAAAGGTATACTTAACCCACACTTACACTCCAGCAATGAGGATGAATTCCTCAGTTTCTCCTTGATGTTCTTTTATTTTTTGGCCTTAATTTTTTTTTCTTTTCTTTTCTTTTTTTTTTTTCTTCAGATAGGGTCTTGCTCTGTCTTCCCAGACTAGAGTACAGTGACACAATCACAGCTCACTGCAGCCTCAACCTCCCCAGTTCAAGTGGTCATCCCACCTCAGCCACCCAAGTAGCTGGGACACAGGCATGCACCACTATGCTTGGCTAATTTTTTAAATTTTTGTAGAGACAGGGTGTCACTATATTTCCTGGGCTGGTCTGAAACTCCTAAGCTCAAGCAATCTTCCTGCCTTGGCCTCCCAAAGTGCTAGGATTATAGGCATAAGCTACTGCAGCCAGCCTGGCCTTAAATATTTGAGGCTATATTATTAGATACATACAAGTTTAGAATGGTTATACCCTGCTTATGAATTAAACCTTTTATTGTATATATGACCCTCTTCTATCACTAGTAATTTTAATTCTTTTAGACTTAAAATCTATTTTGCCTTCTATTAATATTGATATGCCATCCTTATTATGGTTAATATTTGCGTGGTAAATCTTACTTCATTATTTTACTTTGATCTTTTCTGGCTCCCTAAATGTGTCTCTTTTTTCCTTTTCTTTCTTTTTTTTTTTTTTTGAGACCAAGTCTTGCTCTGTCACCAGGCTGGAGTGCAGTGGCATGATCTTGGCTCACTGCAACCTCCAACTCCATTTCAAGTGATTCTCCTGCCTCAGGCTCCTGAGTAGCTGGGATTACAGGCACCCACCACCATGCCCAGCCAATTTTTTTTTTTTTTTTTTTGTATTTTTAGCTGAAATGGGGTTTCACCATGTTGGCCAGGATGGTCTCGATCTCCTGACCTTGTGATCTGCCCACCTTGGCTTCCTAAAGTGTGGTGTGTCTTTTATAAGATGTAGCTGGACTTTGTGGGGTTCTTTTGTTTCTTTGTTTTTAATTTTTTGAGATGGAGTCTCTCTTTCTCACCCAGGCTGGAGTGCAGTGGTACGATCTCGGCTCACTGCAACATCCACCTCCCAGGTTCAAGAAATTCTCCTGCCTCAGGTTCCCAAGTAGCTGGGGTTACAGACATGTGCCACCATGCCCAGCTAATTTTTGTATTTTTAGTAGAAACAGGGTTTCACCATATTGGTCAAGCTGGTCTTGAACTCCTGACCTCAGGTGATCTGCTCACCTCAGCCTCCCAAAGTGCTGGGATTACAGGTGTGAGCCACCATGCCTGGCCAGAAGGTCAGATTTACAAGAGTTCTGCAGGTCCCCTCAAGGCAGCTAGAGGCCTCACAATGTGTCAGTTTAACTGCGAATCTCTGCTTTCACTTTGATTTTGGCCTTTGAGACTTTCTTATTCAGCTCAGTAACACATAAAAAAAAAAACTTTTGAGTGGTTTGTACAGCATTTTAAATTGTTGCTGCAGAATGGTTGATCTGACTGTTTTGCTCACTATACTGTCAGAAAAGGGAATCTATTATTTCTTTAAATATTTCTTCTTCTTGGCCGGGCGCAGTGGCTCACGCCTGTAATCCCAGCACTTTGGGAGGCCAAGGCGGGCAGATCACAAGGTCAAGAGATCCAGACCATCCTGGTCAACATGGTGAAAACCCATCTCTACTCAAACATAAAAAAAATAGCTGGGTGTGGTGGCAATTGCCTGTAGTCCCAGCTACTCGGGTGGCTGAGACAGGAGAATTGCTTGAACCCAGGAGGCAGAGGTTGCAGTGAGCCGAGATTATGTCAGTGTACTCCAGCCTGGCACCTGGTGACAGAGCAAGACTCTGTTTCAAAAAAAAAAAAAATTTTCCTCTTCTCTATCTCTTTCCCCTTCCTCCTTCTGGAACTCATAGTTCACACATTAGAACTCCTGGATCTCTCCTCTAACTGTCCTGTCCTTCCTCTTACAATTCTTATCTCTTTATACTTTTCCTCTGAGTTTTGAGATTTTTTTTTTTCATTTTATCTTCTGGGTCTCATTTTATTACCAATGTTTACCATTCTCTCTTCTATTAATTTTTTTAAATTATGATTTGCTGTTGTTGTACAATGTCTTTTTTTTTCTTTCTTTTTTTGAGACAGATTCTTGCTCTGTTACCCAGGCTGGAGTGAAGTGGTGCGATCTCAGCTCACTGCACAATCCACCTCCCGGGTTCAAGCATTTCTACTGCCTCCGCCTCATGAGTAGCTAGGATTACAGGTGTGCACCACTGCAGCCAGCTAATTTTTGTATTTTTAGTAGAGACAAGGTTTTGCCATATTGGCCAGGCTGGTCTTGAACTCCTAACCTCAGGTGATCCACCCCACCTCAGCCTCCCAAATTGCTGGGATTACAGGTATGAGCCACTGCACCCAGCCAAATACAATGTATTTTTATGCCATTAAGGTGAAACCATGGTGATAGTGATGGTGGTAATAATAGTGATGGTGGTGATATGATGATGGTGGTGGTGGTAGTGATGGTGATATGATGGTGGTGATGATGGTGATGGTGGTGATGATAGTGCTGATAGTGATCGTGGTGATATTGATGGTAGTGATGATGATGGTGTTGGTGTTGGTAATAATGATATGATGGTGGTGATAGTGATGGTAGTGGTGATGATCGTGACGGTGGTGATGGTGATTAGTGATAGTGATAGTGATGGTGGTAATAACGATGGTGATAGTGAAGGTGGTGGTGGTGGTGGTGATGATAATGATGATGATGATGATGGTGATGGTAATGATAGTGATGGTGATATGATGATGATGGTGTTGGTGATAGTGATGGTGGTAATGGTGATAGTGAGGGTTGTGATGATCATGATGGTGATGGTGACAGTGATAGCAATGATGATGGTGATGGATGATGATAGTGATGGTGGTGATGATGATGATGGTGATAGTGATGGTGGTAATGACAGTGATGGTGGTGATGATGATGGTGATGGGGATAGTGATGATGGTGATGACAATAGTGATGATGGTGATGGTGATGATGATGGTGATGATAGTGATGGTGATGATGATGATGCTGTTGGTGATAGTGATGGTGGTGATGATGATGATCATGATGGTGAAAATGACAGTGATGGTGGTGAAGATGATGGTGATGGTGATCATGATAGTAATGATGATGTGGATGATGATGCTGATAGTGATAGTGGTGATAGTGATGATGGTGATGGTGATGATGATAGTGATGGTGGTGATGGTGATGATGGTGATAGTGATGATGGTGATGGTGATAGTGATGGTGATGATAATGATGATGGTGTTGGTGATAGTGATTGTGATGATGATGATAGTGATGGTGGTGATGATGGCGATAGTGGTGGTGATGATGATGATGTTGATAGTGACGGTGGTGATGATGATGATGATGATCATGATGGTGATGGTGACAGTGGTGGTGGTGACAATGATGGTGATGGTGATAGTGATGGTGGTGATGATGAGGATGATGATGGCAATATAAAGTTTCCATCCATTTACCATTATGTGAGATATCCAACTTTCTCTCCTTCTTCTCTGGCACCTCAGTTCCCTTAAGTATATTGACATTTTCTTTTTCTCACTCATAGCTCTTTGGCTTTCAGGGGAAGTGTTTAGGGTCTCCTATGCAGTGGGGAAAAATAGGATAATAGACATGATGCTATTCCTGTGATGAGCACCAGAAGGAATTCCCCAGGTCTCAGAGCTGAAGTTGTTGGCAGCTCCCATGTTCAGGGATGGGGGAAATTTCCCAGTCCTCTCACCCCACAGAGCTCTCACACTGTATTAGCCCGTTTTCATGCTGCTGATAAAGACATTCCTGAGACTGGGCAATTTACAAAAGAAAGAAATTTAATGGACTCACAGTTCTATGTGGCTGGAGAGGCCTCACAATCACGGTGAAAGGTAAAAGGCATTTCTTACATGGTGGCAGGCAAGAGAAATGAGACGCAAGTGAAAGGAGTTTCCCCTTATAAAACCATCAGATCTCATGAGACTTATTCGCTACCAGAAGAACGGTCTTGGGGAATCATGGGGGAAATCACTCCCATGATTCAGTTATCTCCCACTGAGTCCCTCCCACAATACAAGGGAATTATTGGAGCTACAATTCAAGATGAGATTTGGGTGGGGACACAGCCAAACCATATCACCTACATTCTCCCCAGGCCAGAGAAGCCCTACTAGGACCTCATAAGGAGACTACATGCATGGGATCCAAGGAGATCCTGTTCCTCTAGGGAATCCCAGAATCCTGGGCCCTATACCAGGCCTCTGAGTTCCTGAACCCCTCACTGCCACCCCGCAGGAGAGTGAGAGTTCCTGTGGCTGTTTCCTTTCCTAGGGATTTCAGGTGAGCTCACTGTGTCACATGAATGTTTCAGGCCCTGCCATCAGACTCCCTCTTCCTGACTGCTGCTTAGCTCAGGAGGTAGAATTAAATATAAGCTGGGAGGAACTTTCAGTCTATTCCTCCTTCTCCCTACCAATTTTTTAACAACTGGTAGACTAAGAAAGCATGTCTATGGGCCGTCTGTTTACATACTTTAATCTTGCATATTCCTTTTAGGAATAATGTTATTTTGATTGTTTTTTGAGACAGAGTCTTGCTCTGTTGCCCAGGCTGGAGTGCAGTGGTGTGATCTCAGCTCACTGCAACCTCTGCCTCCTGGGTTCAAGCAGTTCTCCTGCCTCAGTCTCCCAAGTAGCATATGCCACCATGCCTGGCTAATTTTTGTATTTTTAGTGGAGACAGGGTTTCACCATGTTGACCTGGCTGGTCTCGAACTCCTGACCTCAGGTGATCTGCCCACCTTGGCCTCCCAAAGGGCTAGGATTACAGGCATGAGCTACCACACCTGACCAGAAATAATATGTTATTGGACTTATATGGATGTACCTTAATTTATTTAACCAGACCACCTCCCAGGTTTTAATATCATGCCATACAATGTATTGTTCTTACAGATTCTTATTATTCTAACTTTGCAACACCTGATTCCCAAAGCGCCACAATAATAATAATAACAATATTACTACTTACTGAGTGCCTGTTATGTGCTAAGGCCTGGTGCTAGGACCTTATAGCTATTAACATATTTAATGTTTCATACAGCCTTATTTTCATCTTTTTTTTTTTTGAAAGAAAGAAAAAGAGAAAAAAGAAAGAAGGAAAGAGCGAAAGAAAGAAAAAAAGAATGAGAGAGAGAAAGAGAGAGGAAGAGAGAATGGGATTCTTGTTCTATTGCCCAGGCTAGAATGCAGTCTAAAAATGGATATTAAAAACCTCTTTTATGCCGATAATTGTGCTTAACAATGGAGACAGGAAGGAATAAGGGATGAAAATAACAAACAAGCAGCCAACCAATATTTTATTTCAACCTGTGAGATGCTATGCAATTGCTGAGGAGTGATTTACTTCCAATTATGTGGTCAGTTTTAAATTAGGTGTAATGTGATACTGAGAAAAATGTATGTTTTGTGGATTTGGGGTGGAGAGTTCTGTAAATATTTGTTAAGTTTACTTGTTCCAGGTCTGAGTTCAAGTCCTGGATATCCTTGTTAATTTTCTATCTCGTTGATCTGTGTAATATTGACAGTGTTATGTTAAAGTGTCCCACTATTATTGTGTGGGAGTCTAAGTCTCTTTGTAAGTCATTAAGAACTTGCCTTATGTATCTGGGTGTTCCTGTATTGGGTGCATATATATTTAGGATCGTTAACTCTTCTTGTTGCATTGATCCTTTCACCACCATGTAATGTCCCTCTTTGTTTCTTGTGGTCTTTGTTGCTTTAAAGTCTGTTTTATCAGAGACAAAAATTGCAGCTTCTGTTGTTTTTTTGTTTTGTTTTGTTTTGCTTG
>CAUYQU010048574.1:0-70319 GCA_963574635.1 Cheracebus regulus
AGGCCGGGCGCGGTGGCTCACGCCTGTAATCCTAGCACTTTGGGAGGCCAAGGTGGGTGGATCACCTGAGGTCAGGAGTTCAAGACCAGCCTGGCCATCATGGTGAAACCCCATCTCTATATATATTTAAAAAAAAAAAAAAAAGAAAAGAAATTTAAAAAAAACAATAATTAAAGGTTATTTAACAGATAATTTATTTTACCAGATATGACCAGTAAATGTAGAGCAACCCAGAATAAAATAAGCCTCCAAGTTGTTCCAAGAATGGCCAACCCACTGTCCAACAACTGCTTTCTTTTCTTTTTTTTACTGGGAGCTTCACTTTTGTTGCCCAGGCTGTAGTGCAATGGCATAATCTTGGCTCACTGCAACCTCCGTCTCCTGGGTTCAAGCGATTCTCCTGCCTCAGCCTCCCGAGTAGCTGGGATTACAGGAACCTGCCACCATGCCTGGCCAATTTTTTGTATTTTTAGTAGAGACGGGGTTTGGCTATGTTGGCCAGGCTGGTCTTGAACTCCTGATCTCAGGTGATCCACCAACCTCGGCCTCCCAAAGTGCTGGGATTATAGACATTAGCCACCATGCCTAGCCACCAATTGCTTTCTGCTTGGAAGAGAAGTCAGATTTAAAGTGTTGTTACATCATCTAAGTGTACTACTAGATTTGAGACAAGATTATAGACTACTGTTTGGAAGCTGAGTTGATGCCGTTTTTTTTTTTTTTTTTTTAATTTTTTTTTTTTTTTACAGAGACAGGGTTTCACCATGGTCTTGATCTCTTGACCTTGTGATCTGTCTGCCTCGGCCTCCCAAAGTGCTGGGATTACAGGCTTGAGCCACCGGTTGATGCCCTTTTTAAATTTGGGGTTATATTTAGAGAAGGGGTCCCATTATGCTGCCTAGGCCAAACTCAAATTTCTGGACTCCAAAAATCCTCTCACTTCGATTTCCTGGGTAGCTAGGACCACAGAGGCTCGCCACCACGTGGCTTCTTGGTTGATGACTTTATTTATTGATTAATTTTTGGCAGAGAAAGAGTCATACTCTGTCCCCCAGGCTGGAGTGCAGTGGCATCATCATGTCTCACTGCACCCTCAACCTCCTAGGTTTAAGTGATCCTCCCACCTCAGCCTGCTGAGTAGCTGGGAGTACAGGCAGGTGCCACCACAATCAGCTTGCTTGCTTTCTTATTTCTTTCTTTTCTTTCTCTCTTGCTTTCTTCCTGGAGATACTGTTTTGCTCAGCTCATTGCAACCTCCATCTCCCAGGTCTAAGTGATTCTCCTGCCTCAGCTTCCCGAGTAGCTGGGATTACATGCATGTACCACCATGTCTGGCTAATTTTATATTTTTAGTAGAGACGGGGTTTCTCCATGTTGGTCAGGCTCATCTCAAACTCCCAACCTCAAGTGATCCACCCGCCTCCACCTCCCAAAGTGCTGGGATTACAGACGTGAGCCACCTTGCCTGGCCCCAGTCAGCTAATTTTTAAAAATCTTTTTGTAGGCCAGTCACGGTGGCTCACACCTGTAACCCCAGCACTTTGGGAGGCTGAGGTGGGCAGATCACGAGGTCAAGAGATCAAGGCCATCCTGGCCAATATGGTGAAACCCCACCTGTACTAAAAATATAAAAATAAGCTGGGAGTGGTGGCACACACCTGTAGTGCAGCTATGTGGGAGGCTGAAGCAGGAGAATGGCTTGAACCTGGGAGGCGGAGGTTGAGGTGGGCCAAGATTGTGCACTGCACTCCAGCTTGGCAACAGAGCAAAACTCCATCTGAAAAAAAAAAATCTTTTTGTAGAGATGGGATCTCCCGATGTTGCCCAGGCTGGTCTCAAACTCCTGGGCTCATGTGATCCTCCTGCCTTAGTGCCAGTGAAGTGCTGGGATTACAGGCATGAGCCACCCAGCCCGACCACTTGATGACTCTAGATGTGAAAACAGAATGCACCCTGAAAGATGTCACCTCTCACCTGTGTACACAACCTGATAAAAAATTTGCCCTTGGCATGTGGTGGCAGGCGCCTGTAATCTCAGCTACGCAGGAGGCTGAGGCAGAAAACTGCTTGAACCCGGGAGGTGGAGGTTGCAGTGAGCCAAGACAGAGGCACTGCACTCCAGCCTGGGCAACAGAGTGAGACTTCATCTCAAAAAACGTAATAAAAAATAAAACAACAACAAAAATTGCCCACGGCAGGTTATGAGCTCACTTGGGGAACAAGACAGCTAATCACAGTTCCTTAGTATCAGCCTCACACAAAGCTTTGTATTTAGTGCCATCTCTCTGTCTTTCCTGTACACAATAATAAAAAAATGTTCCCAAATGTGTGCAGCTGGAACATGAACAAATTTGGCTTAATAAAACAGGTCACCTAAGGAATTAATATTTGAACAAAAAGATGCAGCCAGATTCTATTTATAACAACCTTGGGTTAGGGGCGGTGGCTCACGCCTGTAATCCTGGCTCTTTAGGAGGCCAAGGAAGACAGATCACAAGGTCAGGCGATTGAAACCATCCTGGCCAACATGGTGAAACCTCATCTCTACTAAAATACAAAAAATTAGACAGGTGTGGTGGTGTGTGTCTGTAGTCCCAGCTACTCCGGAGGCTGAGGCAGGGGAATGGCTTCAACCCAGGAGACAGGTTACAGTGAGCCGAGATTGCACCATTGCACTTCAGCAGTGACAGAGCAAGACTCCGTCTCAAAAAAACAAAACAAACAAAACAAAATGACATTGGAAAATGTTAGCAAGCTCTAAAAATGGCCACTTTTGCTCACGTTGAAAAATCTAGCCTGGTGTCGTGACTCACGCCTATAATCCCAGCACTCTGGGAGGCCAAGATGGAAGGGTTGTTTGAAGCCAGGAGTTTGAAACCAGCCTGGGCAACACAGCAAGACCATGGCTCTATAAAATAAATAAATAAATAAATAAATAGGTAAGTAAGTATGTATGTATGTATGCATTTAAAAAAAAATAAAAGAAACAAAAAAATCCATCATGACATCTCTCCAAATAATTCAAATGAAACGCATAAAGAATACTGAACAGAGGATTGCTCCTTCCATGAGGTACATAGATGCAGGAATAGAATTTAAAAATTTATTCTCGGGCCAGGCGCTGTGTAATCCCAGCATTTGGAAGGCCCAGGTGGGCAGATCACTTGAAGCCAGGAGTTCAAGACCAGCCTGGCCAACATGGTGAAACCCCGTCTCTACTAAAAATATAAAAGTTGGCTGGGCACAGTGGCTCAAGGCTACAATCCCAGATCTTTGAGAGGCAGAGGTGGACAGATCACCTGAGATCAGGAGTTCCAGACCCCGCCGGGCCAACATGGTGAAACCCTGTCTCTACTAAAAATACAAAAATCAGCTGGGCATGGTCACTGGCACATGTAATCCCAGCTACTCAGGAGGCTGAGGTAGAAGAATTGTTTGAACCTGGGATGCAGAGGTTGCAGTGAGCTGACATCATGCTACTGCACTCTAGCCTGGGCAACAGAGCAAGACTCCATCTTGAAAAAAGAAAAAGCAAGGAAAAAAAAGTTAGTCTGGTATGGCGGCACACCCCTGTGATCCCAGATACTTGGGAGGCTGAAGCAGGAGAATCGCTTGAACCCAGTAGGCAGAGGTTGCAGTGAGTCAGAATTACACCACTGCACTTCAGCCTGGGTGACAGAGAAAGAGTCCATCCCCAAAAAGAAAAAATTATTCTCTTGGCCAGGTGTAATGGCGGACACCTGCAATCCCAGCACTTTGGGAGGCCGAGGCAAGCAAATCACTTGAGCTTAGCCTGGGTAACATGGCAAAACCTCAACCACAAAAAACACAAAAAACTAGCCGTGTGTGGTGGTACATGCCTGTAGTCCCAGTTACTCAGGAGGCAGAGAATGAAGCCTGGGAGGTCAAGGCTGCAGTGAGTAGTCATTGTGCCACTGCACTCCAGTCTGGGCAACAGGAGGAGATCCTGTCTTAAAAAATAAATAATCATTATCTTTTTTTTTTTCTTTTGAGACAGAGTCTGACTCTATTGCCAGACTGGAGTGCAGTGGCACGATCCCAGCTCACTGCAATTCCATTTTCTGGTTTCAAGCAATTCTCCTGCCTCAGGCTCCTGAGTAGCTGGAACTACAGGCACATACCACCATGCTCAGCGAATTTTTTGTATTTTTAGTAGAGATGGGGTTTCACCATGTTGGCCGGGATGGTTCTCCATCTCTTGACCTTGTGATCGGCCCGGCCTCCCAAAGTGCTGGGATTATAGGCGTGAGCCACCACACCTAGCCATAATCATTTTTTTGATAAAACACACATCCAGTCTCTTTGTTCTCTGCTGTCTCCTCAGTGCCCACAATGGTGGGTGGCATAAAATAGGCCTCAATTCCTGTGAATGAATGAATTTTCAAAGAGAGGTTCAAAGCTATTAAATAATACATGCAGGTCACACACACTGGGGAAGTTCACCCCTGAAGCCCAGGCTCTTTTCTTTACATTGCATGAAGTAACTACAATTACTGATACTTTAACGATTGCCTACTATGTAAGTATTACAAAACTGGATTGCAATAGGAAATTACCTGGTATTAGTTATCTTGTCAGGGCCCTTTAATTAATCATTATAAATTTATAGATAGCTTAAATATCATTTGGACAAATCCTAGAGAACACAAAACGACTAGCACAGTTTAGGCACATACAACATACAGCACAAAACACACAGCATAAGAAAAACATGGCTGCTGGGTGTAGTGGCTTATGCCCATAAATCCCAGCACTTTGGGAGGCCGAGGTGGGTGGATCACCTGAAGTTAGGAGTTTGAGACCAGCCTGGCCAACATGGTGAAACCCCATCTCTATTAAAGATAAAAAAAATTGACAGGGCGTGGTGGCAGACACCTGTAATTCCAGCTACTTGGGAGGCTGAGGCAGGAGAATCGCTTCAACCCAGGAGGTGGAAGTTGCAGTGAGCAGAAATCGATTCACCACACTGCAGCCTGGGTGAGGGAACAAGACTCCACCTCAAAAAAAAAAAAAAAAAAAAGAAAGAAAGAAAGAAAAAGAAAGGAAAGCACGCTAAGCACTTCAAGGAATGTATAATTCGGTATCACGTCAGGCAAAGAAGGCGGCAAGTTTCAAATCAAGGCTCCACTTCTCTGTGACATTTATAAGTGGTTTAACATCTAAGCCTCAGTATCTTTATCAAATGGAATAACAGTGCCTATCATGTGGAAATGTGATATAAGGGGAACACCATGCCTGACCAACAGTAAGTGCTGAATAAATGTCTGACTGTGTTATTATTACAATTACCAACTTAAGGACTTGTAAAAAATATTAACTATGCCTTTCAATTGGCACCATGTGGTAGAAAGGGCGTAAGCTATGACATGACAGCTCTGGGTTTGAGACAACACCTAGTCTAACCTAATGACCTTGGGTTTGGGCTGGTTGATTCCTCTGGTGAATCCTCAGTTTCCCATTCTTTAAAATGGGGATGACGACAGGCATCTTGCAGGGTTGTTGTAAGAAAGTCCCTAGTCCTTCCCGAATGGCAGTTACCTCTTGCCTTCTGCTACGGGCTAGAAGGTAGAGAGATGGGAAAGAAGAGCAGCGGCCTCCAGAAATGTTGACAGAGAGGTAAAGGTTCACGGTCTACCGGATGTTTCATCACTGCCGCCGTGGGCTCCACGCTTCTCTCCCTCCCTTGACGGCTGAGTAGCCTCTAGGGCCTCTCCGCCTCCTGCCTGCCTGTCTCTCCGGCAGTTCCGCATCCGGGTTGGAAGACACCCTCCACCCCGCTACCCCCGCAGAAGTAGTGGCAGCGAGGAGACTCACTCCTTTCCGGGCCCTGAAACCGCCACTCGGGCGCTGGAACCTGCCCTCACCTGTGAGGCTGACACCAGGTCTCAATGTCAGCAGCGCTCGGGGGCCACAAGCGATCAGGGTAGACGGGAAGGCGGGGATGCTCAGCTTGCGGCTCAGCGATGCCCCTATCACGCCCTCCCTGGGCGGCCGGGCCCCTCTCCCCGCTGCAGCCGGCAGCCGGGGGGTCCCCACAGCCACCAGCAACCAGCGTGTGGAGCACCGCGCCGCCATCTTGGCCCGGGAACACTGCGCCTGCGCCGCCCGGCTTTAGGGAGCCTCGCAGGAATAGCGGGCGCGCGTACAGGCGCTAGCGTTGCGCATGCGCAGACGCACACAATGCGTCTTCCGAGTAGCCATCGCCTAAACGGGGTTTGCTCTGAAGTGTTGTTAGGTAGAATTGCCCTGCAGAAACTCGTTGTTCCGTGGTAGACGACCAATGAGTGCACGTTATCTGTGTAAAGACGTGGTTGAATGTAGCCGAACGTAATTGGTCTGAGGGTACCGGTTGGGGGGGGGGTCGAGACTACAAGTCCCGGCATGCAACGCGGCGCTCCGTAGCGCCGCTCCCAGCATGCAGTGCTTGGTTCCCTCTTGCTGACCCTGAGACTTACAGTGAATTGCGTGAGTTTTACTCCTGCTGTCTCCGCGCGCTTCTGGTAAATCTCCGCCAACATCCCCAAAGCCCGGCCGCAGTCTCACTTTCTCTTACGCTGATTCCTCACCCTCCTTCTCTAACAAGACTCAACTCTCTCCTTAAGCATGTTAGTCTTCTCCAAACCTGCAGTGAACTTGGTGGTTCAGAATGAGAGCATTGCTTCCAAAAACCTTAGTGACACTTGTGAGCACCTAATGGGTGTCATGCATGTTCTAGAACATCCGGGATACAGTGCTGCATGATACACTATCCCTGCTCTGGAGGAGCAAACAATGACTCGATAGAGGCTCCTCAGCAACTGACAATGTTAAATGCTATCCAAGAAAGCCATAAAGGTGAAGGTGTCATTCCATTCCTAAAATGGGAGAGAGGAAGTTTGGAATGTCAGGGCTTCTGAGAGGTAAGATTCAAATTGGACTTTGATGAAAAGTGCGTCAGGTAGAAGTGGAGTATTCCGAGTAGCCAGAACTTCAGAAGCAAATGTCTAAGATATGAAAGTGTTTGCTTTCTTTGCTTAAGCCCTAATTATAAGAGTATGTGATGAGATGAAGCTAGGAAGGGAGACCTGACCTGGTTAGTCTTGCAAAGAAGTTTCCATTTTTACACTGTCACCATCAGCACCACCTCAAGCAATAGGAAGAGAACCTGAGGATTCTTAGTTGGGTTTAAAACAATATTTACTTATCAGTTTTCACCCCCGCCTGAAGCCTGAGAATCAGTGCTACTTCCCCTTTCCCCTACTCCCAGCTTTGTACACCAAATTTTTGTGTACGTGGATGTTAATTTGGGTAGATAACCATAGCTTTCACCAGTCTCTCCACGGGCATCGAGACTCAAGACTAAAAACCACCACCAGTCCTTTGAAGAACAGCGACCAAGCTATTGTAGATTATAAGTCATAGTTGAAGAGCATTTGGGCTATGGAATGGAGAGGACAGATGAACAAGGGTGTTGGGAGGTGAGCAAAAGAGTTCCTTTAATACATTCAGCAAATACTTAAATGACCAGCATAGTGATTAAGAATATGGGTTCTGTGGGCAGGTGCGGTGGCTTACACCTGTAATTCTGGCATTTTGGGAGGCTGAGGCAAGCAGATCAACTGAGGTCAGAGGTTTGAGAGTAGCCTAGCCAACATGGTAAAATCCCGTCTCTACTAAAAATAAAAAAATTAGCCAGGCATCATGGTGGGCGCCTATGATACCAGCTACTCCGGCGGCTGAAGGAGGAGAATCACTTGGACCCAGGAGGCAGACGTTGCAGTGAGCCAAGATTGCACCACTGCACTCCACCCTGGGAGACAGAGTAAGACTGTATCTCAAAAAAAAACAAAAGAGTATGGATTCTGTGCTAGGTGTGGTGGCTCATGCCTGTTATCTCTGCACCTTGGGAGGCCAAGGCTGGAGGATCATTTGGGCCCAGGAATTCAAGACCAGCCTTGGCAACATAGCAAGACCTCATCTCTACAAAAAAAAAAAATTTTTTTAATTGGCCAGGCATGGTGGGGCAGTGGTCCCAGGTATTTGGGAGGCTGAGGGGGGTCCAGGAGTTTAAGGCTACAGTGAGCTATGATAGCACTACTATATTCCAGCCTAAGCAACAGAGCAAGACACTTGTCTCAAAAAGAAAGAGTATAGCTCTGGAGTTGACTGCCTGGGATTGAATCCCAGTTGTGCCACTTACCAGCTGTGTGTCCTTGGGCAACTTACTTCACCTCTCTGTTCCTTTATTTCCTTTTCTCTGGAATAGGGACATAGGCCAGGCATGGTGGCTCAAAGCTGTAATCCTAGCACTTTGAGAGACTGAGGTGGGAGGTTCGCTTGAGCCTGGGAGGTTGAGACTACAGTGGGCCATGATTATGCCACTGTACTTCAGCCTGGGTGGCAAATGAAGACCATATCTCTAAATAAATAAATGAGGACTTAATAGTAGTGACATTGGCCAGGCTCGGTGGCTCACGCCTGTAATCCCAGTACTTTGGGAGGCCGAGGCAGGCAGATTACCTGAGGTCAGGAGTTCATGACCAGCTGACCAACATGATGAAACCCCATCTCTACTAAAAAAGTACAAAAATTAACCAGGCGTGGTGGCAGATGTCTATAGTCCTAGCTATTGGGGAGGCTGAGGCAGGAGAGTCACTTGAACCTGGCAGGCAGAGGTTGCAGTGAGCCGAGATCACGCTGCTGCACTCCAGCCTGCACAACAGAGCAAGACTCTGTCTCAAAAAAAAAAAAAAAAAAAAAAAAAAGTAATGACCTCAAAGGGTCATCTGAGTGAAACAATCATGTAAAGTCTTCCTGTAGTACTTGATACGTAGCCAGGGCTCGATCTGTGTTAGCCCCAGGTACCAGGCTCTCTGTTAAGCACTGAGAATACCCAGAACTCAGACACAGTTACTTGCTCACAGGGAGCCCAAAACTTAGGGGAAATGGGGGTTGGGGGAATGTTGCTGGTTGAGAAGAACAAATTTCAAGAATAGAAGCTGAGAACAAGAGCCAAAGGACTTTCATATACTACCTCAGGGTGAGTTAGGAACTAGAGGGGAGCTCAGTAGTATGAAAACTGTCAGCATTGTAACTTCCCCCCTTTTTTTGTGTGTGTGTATTTTCATTTATCCCCCATCTATTTCCCCATAGTGATGAACAGTAAAAATCCTCCACATTGAAATAGTGTGTGTATTATTATTTTGAGGCATAGCAGGAAGGTTCATTGTTGAGGAACCAGTATTTCCTTCCCTCCTTCCTTCCCTTTCCCCTTCCTTCCTTCCTCCCTTCCTCCCTCCCTCCCTTCCTTCCGACAGAGTTTCCACCCTTGTTGCTCAGGCTGGAGTGCAATGGCACTATCTTGGCTCACCGCAACCTCTGCCTCCCAGGTTCAAGCAATTCTCCTGCCTCAGCCTCTCAAGTAGCTGGGATTACAGGCATGTGCCACCACACCTGGAGTAATTGTTCTGTTTTTAGTAGAGACGGTCTTGTTGGTCAGACCAGTCTCAAACTCCTGGCCTCAGGTGATCTGCCTGCTTTGGCCTCCCAAAGTGCTGGTATTACAGGTGTGAGGCACTGCGCCCAGCCAGGAACCAGTATTTTTTATTAGGAAGCAGAGAACTCCTAAGGACTGGAGTGGGTGATGGTAATTACCAAAAGAAAGGACAAAGTCCTTGGGATCTGCCACACAGAAGAAATAAAAACATGGGAAAGACTCCCTGCTGAGAGCAGCCGAGGCCTATGCCTGGTCTCTTTTTGGTGCTAGGCCTTATTAGAGAGGCAGGGAATGATACAATTAGTAAACATGGGTAAATTACTCAGCGGCAGAATCTTAACACTAGTGGTCTTCCATGATCTGTGGTTCCTGAATCACCCTGATTTGCTAGTTGGTGGAGAACAATGCATATACTTTCTTCATTTTCTTTTTGTGACAGTGTCTTGCTCTGTGGCCCAGGCTGGAGTGCAGTGGTGCTATCATAGCTCCCTGCACTCAGCCTCCAGCCTCTGTTAGGTCCAGCCCTACAGGGTCCTGTGAGCCCCTCTCTGCTGGTGCAGAGACGAGAAACTGTAGAAATAAAAGACACAAGACACAGAGAAACAGAAAACAGAGTTTGGGCCCAGGGATCTGCTGCCAACCAAAGCGCGGAGTCCGGCAGTGGCCCCGAGTGCCTGGACGCTCTGACTTTTGTTGAGTACAAAGCTGAGGGCAGGATAGATAGGGCATGGCACTGGTGGTCAGCGATAGGGTCGAGTACGTTACGTGTCATACAGGTAGGGGCTCAAGGCTTTCTAGTAGCCAAGATGAGGTAAGAAGCATAATGCGTCAGCACTTTTCCATACTTGTCAAGAAAGAACAAAGACATTAAGATTTATATTACTTTTACTGGTTATCTCTTACTCTTGTTGCCCAGACTGGAGTGCAACGGCACGATCTCAGCTCACTGCAACCTCTGCCTCCTGGATCCAAGCGATTCTCCTGCCTCAGCCTCCTGAGTAGCTGCGATTACAGGCACCCGCCACCACACCCGGCTAATTTTTGTATTTTTAGTAGAGGTGGGGTTTAGCCATGTTGGCCAGGATGATCTCGAACTCCTGACCTTGTGATCTGCCTGCCTCGGCCTCCCAGGGTGCTGGGATTACAGGCGTGAGCCACCACACCCGGCCCATATGGCCCTTAAGAATTTGTGAAGTACTTTTTCATGCTTCTTTTCTTTTTCTTTTTCTATTCTTTTTTTTTTTTGAGACAGAGTCTTGTTCTGTCACCAAGCTGGAGTGCAGTGGTGCGATCTCAGCTTACTGCAACCTCTGCCACCTGGGTTTAAGCAATTCCCCTGCCTCAGCCTCCCAAGTAGCCTTGGCTACAGGCACGTGCCACTGTGCCTGGTTAATTTTTTGTATTTAGTAGAGACGGCGTTTTACCATGTTGGCCAGGATGGTCTTGATCTCCTGACCTTGTGATCCACTCGCCTTAGACTCCCAAAGTGCTGGGATTACAGGCGTGAGCTACCACACCCAGGCTTTCATGCTTATTTTTATTTGCTTTTCACAACAAAAGAGAGGCAGGACAAGCATTTATTACCATGGGTACAAACTGCCGCCCTGCCTTCCAAGGACTTCAGCTGCAGCCGGAAGCAAATGGATCCATCCCAGGCTTGTTGCCAAACACTGCAGAAGCCACAAGCCACACCTGTCCACAGTGCCAGTCAGAATATGCCCCGGTGTTCTCCAGGCAGAAGCCCAAAAACGTGAGCTTTAAGGAGAAACAGGCCAGGCATGGTAGCTCACGCCTATAATCTAGCACTTTAAGAGGCCGAGGTGGGCCTGAGCTCAGAAGTTTGAGACCAGCCTCGGCAACATGGTGAAACCCCATCTCTACTAAAAATACAAAAATTGGCCAGGCTGTAATCCCAGCACTTTGGTAGGCCAACACGGGTGGATCACAAGGTCAAAACATCAAGACCATCCTGACCAACATGGTGAAATCCTGTCTCTATGAAAAATAGGAAAATTAGCTGGGTGTGGTGGCACGTGCCTGTAGTCCTAGCTACTCCGGAGGCTGAAGCAGGGGAATCACCTGAACCCAGGAGGCGGAGGTTACAGCGAGCCGAGGTGGCACCACTGTACTCCAGCCTGGTGACAGAATGAGACTCCACCTCAAAAAAAAAAAAAAAAGATTAGTTGGGCATGGTGGTATGTGCCAGTAATCCCAGCTACTTGAGAGGCTGAGGTAGGAGAATATTGTGAACCCAGGAGGCAGAGGCCAAGATTGCACCATTGCACTCCAGCCTGGGCAACAACAGCGAAACTCTGTCTCAAAAAAAAGAAAGGAAGGAGAGGCCGGGGGCGGTGGCTCACGCCTATAATCCAAGCACTTTGGAGGCCAAGGCGGGTGGATCACCTGAGGTCTGGAGTTCAAGACCAGCCTGACCAACATGGTGAGACCCCCATCTTTAAAAAATAAATAAATAAATAAATATAAATTAAAAAAAAAAAAAAAAAGGAAGGACAGGCCAGGCATGTTGGCTCATGCCTGTAATCCTAGCACTTTGGGAGGCCGGGGTGGGTGGATCACCTGAGGTCAGGAGTTCAAGACCAGCCTGGCCATCATGGTGAAACCCCATCTTAAAAAAAATAATAAAAAAAATAAAAATAAAGAAAAAAGAAAGGCAGGAGAAACATGTTACTTGCAAAGGGCACACAAGGTCATAAGGGTTTCCCCTCCACACTTTTCACTAGACCAGCATTTCTACTGAGCCCTTTCCTCATCTCTTGAGCTTCGGATATCTGTGAGACCTGGCAAGGAGTTTAATGATGCTCCTCGAAGCACTGGGCTAAAGGCAGCAGGTGGCAAGAGGGTCTCCATGATTTCTTGCTGAAACCATTGATCATTTGAAGTGTGATGGGACTGGCCAAGTTCATGGCTGCCAGTGGCTGCAACTCTCCCATGTGAGCTCAGAGTTCTTCTAGGGAGGGCAGAAGGGTTTGAGCCAGGCTCTTCGGGGGCATGATTTCTCTAAGTGTAGCATTTTCTTTACAGAGAATATAGGACAATTCCAAGTGAGTGAGGAATGTGTGTTCCAGATGTTCTAGTCTCTGATGTCTGTAGCAGGTACAGTTCCCTGTGAAAGGGGATGATCTATGTCTCGGTCGCCTGGGATCCAGTGGGAACGCTGTCCTGATGATTTTCTAAAAACCTTTTTGGGCCGGGCGCAGTAGCTTATGCCTGTAATCCCAGCACTTTGGGAGGCTGAAGCAGGCAGATCACCTGTGGTCAAGAGTTTGAGACCAGCCTGGCCAACATGGTGAAAACCCATCTCTACTAAAAATAGAAAAATTAGCTAGGAATGGTGGTGCACGCCTGTAACCCCAGCTACTTGGGAGGCTGAGGCAGGATAATCACTTGAACTCAGGAAGCGGAGGCTACAGTGAGCCAAGATCACACCACTGCACTCCAGCCTGGGCAACAGAGTGAGACTCTGTCTCAAAACAAACAGACAAAAAACCTTTTCAATAAACCACAAGTGGCTTTGGCTCACAGTAAATATACTTCTACCCAAACTGAGATAAAATATAAGCATTGCTTTTCAAACCTTAGAAATGCAAGAATCAGCCGAGTGCGTTGGTTCATGCCTGTAATCCCCACACTTTTGCAGGCCAAGGTGGGAGGATTGCTTGAGTCTCATTTGAGACCAGCCGGGGCAATAGAATTAGACCTCATCTCGACAAAAAAGTTTTAAAAATTAAGAAATAAAAAATTAGCTGGGAGTGTTGGCTCACACCTGTAGTTCCAGGAGTCTGAAGTGGGAGGTTTGATCACCTGAGCCCAGGAGACAGAGGTTGCAGTAAGTCAAGATTGCCGCACTGCAGTACAATCAGGGTGATAGAGTGGGACTTTGTCTCAAAAAAAAAAAAGAAAAGAAAAGAAATGCAAGAAACTTTTTTTTTTTTCTGAGACAGAGTCTCGCTCCGTCA
The DNA here is from genome assembly GCA_963574635.1 of Cheracebus regulus. Classification (NCBI taxonomy): domain Eukaryota; kingdom Metazoa; phylum Chordata; class Mammalia; order Primates; family Pitheciidae; genus Cheracebus; species Cheracebus regulus. The sequence continues at coordinate 13,474 of CAUYQU010048574.1, forward strand.
CCAGGCACCAGGCTGGAGTGCAGTGGCGCGATCTCGGCTCACTGCAACCTCCGCCTCCCGGGTTCAAGCAATTCTCCTGCCTCAGCCTCCCAAGTAGCTGGGACTACAGCTACAGGTGCATGCCACCACGCCCAACTAATTTTTGTATTTTTAGTAGAGACGGGGTTTCACCATGTTGGCCAGGATGGTCTCGATCTCTTGACCTCGTGGTCCGCCCGCCTCAGCCTCCCAAAGTGCTGGGATTACAGGCGTGAGCCACCGTGCCTGGCCAAGAAACTCTTTTAAAGAAAAAATGGCCGGGCACGGTGGCTCACACCTGTAATCCTAGCTCTTTGGGAGGCCAAGGCAGGAGGATTGTTTGAGCCCAGGAGTTTGAGACCAGCCTGAGCAACACAGTGAGACAGCATGTCTACAAAAAAAAAAAAAAAAAAGGGCCAGGTGCAGTGGCTCAGGCCTGTAGTAATCCCAGCACTTTGGAAGGCCGAGGCGCGCAGATCACTTTGGGAGTTCAAGAACAGTTTGGCCAACATGGTGAAACACTGTTTCTACTAAAAATACATAAATTAGCCAGGCGAGGTGGCTCACACTTGTAATCCCAGCACTTTGGGAGGCTGAGGCAGGTGGATCACCGGAGGTCAGGAGTTCAAGACCACACAGCCTGATCAACATTAGATGAGACAGTGAAACCCCGTCTCTACTAAAAATACTAAAATTAGCCAGGTGTGGTGGCACATGTCTGTAACCCTAGCTACTTGGGAGACTGGGGCAGGAGAATTGCTTGAACCCAGGAGGCAGAGGTTGTAGTGAGATGAGATGGTGCCATTGCACTCCAGCCTGGGCAACAAGAATGAAACTCTGTCTTAAAAAAACAGGCTGGGTGCGGTGGCTCATGCCTGTAATCCGAGTACTTTGGGAGGCTGAGGCAGGCGAATCACAAGGTCAAGAGATCAAGACCATCCTGGTCAACATGGTCAAACCCCATCTCTAGTAAAAATATAAAAATTAGCTGTGTGTGGTGGCACACACCTGTCCCAACTACTTGGGAGGCTGAGGCAGGAGAATCACTTGAACCCAGGAGGTACAGGTTGCAGGGAGCCAAGATTGCACCACTGCACTCCAACCTGGTGACGGAGTGAGACTTCATCTCAAAAAAAAAAAAAAAATTATACTGTGTTAAGTGCTGTAACTAGAACAAAAAAAAGAAGAAAAAAAATTAACCAGGCATGGTGGACTGTGGCTGTAATCCCAGATACTCAGAAGGCTGAGGCAGAAGAATCACATGAACCTGGACAGTGGAGGTTGCAGTGAGCCAAGATTGTGCCACTGCACTCCAGCTTGGGCGACAGAGCAAGACTCCATCTCAAAAATAAATAAGTAAAAAATAATCACCTGAGTCCTGCCTGGGCCACGGAGTAAGACTCCGTCTTAAAAATAAATAAATAATAATAAATAATCGCCAGAGTCCAGAGAGTGACCATTCGTCTTATGTGTTCTTAAATCCTTTCTGGTTCAGAGTAAGCTGGCTGCCACAAACTTAAGCAGAATGAATTACTTGGTGAATTGCAGAGTTGAACTGGAGGGCCTCCAAGATTACTCACAGTACCACAAACCTGTGAAAACCAGGTTTGTGTCTTTTTTTTTCTTTTCTTTTTTTTTGACAATTGTTATTTAGTCTTTATTTCATAATCATAAACTTAACTCTGCAATCCAGCTAGGCATAGAAGGGAACAAGGAAAACATGGAACCCAAAGGGAACTGCAGCAAGAGCACAGATTTTAGGATACTGCGAGCAAATGGGGTAGAGGTGTGCTCTCCTGAGCTACAGAAGGAATGGTCTGGTGGTTAAGATAAGACACAAGTCAAACTTACTAGAATTGTCCACAGTCGGCAGTGGTGATCTTCTTGCTGGTCTTGCCATTCCTGGACCCAAAGTGCTCCATAGCCTCCACAATATTCATGCCTTCTTTCACCTTGCCAAAGACCACATGCTTGCCATCCAACCACTCAGTCTCGACAGTGCAGATGAAAAACTGGGAACCGTTTGTGTTGGGTCCAGCATTTGCTATGGACAAGATTCTGGGACCTGTATGCTTTAGGATGAAGTTCTAATCATCAAATTTCTCCCCGCAGATGGACTTGCCACCAGTGCCATTATGGCGTGTGAAGTCACCACCCTGACACATAAACCCTGGAATAATTCTGTGAAAGCAGGAACCCTTATAACCAAATCCTTTCTCTCCAGTGCTCAGAGCACGAAAGTTTTCTGCTGTCTCTGGATACTTGTCTGCACGGCTCAAGGGCTTCTCGTTGACGGCAATGTCAAACATGGTGGGGTTGACCATGGCTGATACTACAAGGCTCCAGGCGGTGGCGTCTGCAAAGCCAGTTTGTTTCTTTATACTCTTAGTAATGCTGACAACTCCATTTGTCTTAAGGGTACTAGAAGACACCTCTCTAACCTGAATGGCTGCCTTTCAAATGGCAGGTCAAATTCCAGCAAAACAATGTCTGGTTAGCCTGCTGCATGGCATAGTGATTTTGATTTCACAAGTCCTGTTTTCAAAAATAATTAATAACAAGAATTTGGGAGTTCATTGTAATGAGGCCCTCATTCTGGAAAACTCAAAAACAGTTCATGCAACTGAAGGAAATAATAGCAGAAGGAAAAAGGGCCTAGTGAGGAAAAAGAGGGCAAATACCTGCAGAAAAGCCTGGAAAAGTCTCATGATGTGTTCCAATTTTTCACTGTGATACCAAGGAAAGAAATTTCCAAACTGCTGTCACTTAATCTTCTGGGAAATCAGTGATTTCCACAAATCAGTTTCTGGAGGAGAGGGATGAATGAGGCTGGCTTCAATGCCAACAAGCTTCTTAGATCTTATCTGCCCCTGAAGTGATTATTGGTTAAAATGCACATTGAAAACATTTTTTTTTTTTTGGCACTTTGGGAGGCTGAAGCAGTTGGATCACCTGAGGTCAGGAATTTGAGAGCAGCCTGACCAACATGGTGAAATCCCGTCTCTACTAAAAATATTTAAAAAATTTGCCAGGTGTGGTGGCACGAACATGTAATCCCAGCTACTCTGGAGGCTGAGCAAGAGAATCACTTGAATGCATGAGGCAGAGGTTGCAGTGAGCCAAGATTGCACCGCTGCACTCCAGCCTGGCTGATAGAGGTGAACTCCATGTCAAATAAATACATACGTACATACAAATTAAAAGTGATAATTATTTTTAGACACAGGGTCTATTTCTGTCCCCCAGGCCTCAGTGCAGTGGCACGATCACAGATCACTGCAGCCTCTACCTCTTGGGCTGAAGGTATCCTCCTGTCTCAGCCTTCCAAAGTCTGGAGTTATAGACATGAGCCACCACGCCTGGTCGGATGCAGAGGCTTTTGAGTAGGCCCGGAGGACAGGGATTTGCTTTAGATCTGGGCCCCTGTTCCCCGTCTGCCTCTTACCATTGGTGTGACCTGGGGACTAACCGCTTACACACTATTTGAGCCGGGCGTTTCCTGTCTCTCCAATGGAGCTGGTTAATTTCTCCCCTTTCTGCGGGAAGAGGTAGATAGTGCTGGAAGGCGTGCTAGGCACACCGCAAAGACTCCACAGCAAATCCTGCACACATAATCACGATTGCTACAGCCTAGATCCCACGCGAGTAAGCACCGCAGGGGCCGTGGGCGGACAGCTGCGCCCCACGTGACCTCCCACCCGCGCCTGTCCGTCCTCTCAACATCAGAGCGTTGCCTCGCTGGGCGGCCGAGCCCCGATTGGCCGGGAGGCGGGGCCGGCAGTGCGCACGAGAAAGGAGGGGGGGGCCGGGGTGTGGCCTAGCGGGCCGGAGGCGGCTGCGATTGGCAGAGGGCGTGCCGGAGGCGTGGCCGTGGCTCCGGACCCCGGGTGGGGCCGAAGCAGCGGGAGTCGCAGTTGGTCGGCGTGCACCTGTGAGTCGACGCCCCAGGTCCTCGAAGCCGCGTCCGCCGCCGTCGCCGTCGTCATGAACCGCTTCAGGGTGTCCAAATTCCGGCACACGGAGGCTCGGCCGCCCCGCCGTGAAGTAAGTCCGGCCCGCGGACAGCGTGCTGTCGCCTAGGGCCCTGACCGGCTGCCCCTCCCCCTATCGGGACCCCACAAGAGGACCTGCCAGGGCCGCCTGGACTCCCGAGCCCTCCAACCCCGAGGAACCTCCTTCAGGCCCGGGACCCGGCCGGAGGGCGTAGTCCGGCGCTCCCGTGACTCGCTCTGGCGCTCGGTGACCCCGGCGGTCTTCCCGCCTCGCCCGCCTCTCCCTGGGACCCCCGAGGCGGCGCAGCCCTCCTGGTCGGCGCCCAGATCTGCAAGGCCGCCTGCCTTCCCAGCTTCCGGTCGGCCTCGCCGGGAGCCGCGGCTCGGGGGCTGCCGGCCCTGTCTCCTCCTCCCTGTCACCCCGGGTCGCCCCTGCCCCGGGCTGGACTGTGAGGAAGCGCCCCTCTCTCCCTGGCCCTGGCGAGCCCGAGTGTGTTAGCGGCTAGGGGAGCGCATCGGCAGCACGCGCCCCTCCCTCGGGTTTCCGCCGGCGCTTCCTCCTCTCGCTGCTGGCGCAACCTCTTCCCCTATCTCGGTGATGCTGCCGCGGCTGAGTGGGGCCTGGGGAAGCCTGAGCAGGTGGAGCCCCAGAAAATTGCTGAGCCAGTTGCCGGGAGACACTTTGGACCCCCGGAAGGGCAGGAGGACTGATGAGGGGTGTGCTTTAGAGACGATGTCAGCTCTGCTCTGCCCTGCTGCTTTCGGTGTTATTTGGAGGGCCTGGGAGTGTCCTCCCATAATTGGGCCTAGGAATTGACCTCAAGTGACCCCATTAGGGAACCAGAGCAAGTCAGGGCAGTCTGGGTAGAGGCTCCGTTTTTGTCATCTGGATAATATTGCCTCTGCTCCTACTTTATGCTGTGCTGAGCTGCTGGAGACATCGCGGAGAACACAATGGCATTTTCCTTCCCCTGTGGCACTTGTAGCCTCATGAGAGAGACAGCAAGCAGAGCATTGCAGGTTTTCATAAGGACGTTGAAGAAAACGCCTGAGGGGCTGGGATGGAGAATGGAGGGGGCTAATCTCAGTAGGGTGGTCAGGAAAGGCTGCCTGGAGTAGGTGGCATTTCAGCTGAGGCCAGAAGGGTGAGAATTGAGAAAAAGCCTGTGGAGGAATGGAAGGTGAGCCACAGTGGATGGAGCGGAGTGGCTGGAGCAGCATGGACAGATTAGTCCAGAGTGGTCCTGCAGAATCCCAGGACCACCGCAGGAAGTTGGGTTTTATTCTGAATGCAGTGGAGAGCTGTTGAAAAGTTAGGGGGAGGGGTTAGACACCGTGATTCACAATAATCCCAGTACTTGGGAGGCCGGGGTGGGTGGATTGCTTTGAGCTCAGGAGTTCGAGACCAGCCTGGGCAACATGGCAAAACCCCTCTGTATGACAAGTTAAAAAAAATATTAGGCATGGTGGCTCACTCATGTGGTATCGGCTGCTTCGGAGGCTGAGGATGGAGGATCACTTGAGCCCAGGAAGAAGAGGTCGAAGTGAGCCGAGATCCTGCCAGTACACACCATCCTCAGCAACAGAGTGAGACTCTGTATCACAAAAAAGAAAAAAAAAGAGGAAGTACCTAGGTTTGCATCAAGACAGTCAGTGACTCTGAGTGTGGTTAAGTACTGCTTGGAGGAGTCTGGAGAATACCTCAGGGGCCCTGGTTCTTGCTCCTGGGTGGGCCTCAGCCCAGCAACATAAACAGATAGGTGGCCAGGCTTGGTGGCTCACGCCTGTAATCCAAGCACTTTGGAGGCCAAGGCGGGCGGATCACCTGAGATAGGGAGTTCAAGACCAGCCTGACCAACATGGTGAAACCCCGTCTCTTTTTTTTTTTTCCTTTGCCTCCCCTTGGGTGGGGGTGTGTGCCTTTCACTCACTTAGGAGACTTTGTGGAGAGGCGTATCCTGATGAGGCCAGGACTTGACTGTTCCCCTCTCTGAGCTTGGGTGTTTTTTTCCTGGCACTTGGAGGAGGCCTGGCCACATTTTGCATTTTTCTTTTTTTTGTTTGTTTGTTTTTGAGACTGCGTCTCAGTTGCCCAGGCTGGAGTGCAGTTGCGTCATCATGGCTCACTGCAACGTCTGCCTCTCTGGTTCAAATGATTTTCCTGCCTCAACCTCCCCAGTAGCTGGGATTATAGGTGCCCGCCACCATGCCCGGCTAATTTTTGTGTTTTAGTAGAGATGGGGTTTTGCCATGCTGGCCAGGCTAATCTCAAACTCCTGACCTCAGGGTGATGTGCCCACCTTAGCCTCCCAAAGTACGAGGTTACATGTGTGAGCCACTGCGCCCAGCCCACATTTTGCGTTTTCTTTCTTTTTTCTTTTCTTTTCTTTTTCTTTTTTTTTTTTTTTTGTGATGGAGTCTTGTTCTGTTGCCCAGGCTGGAGTGCAGGAGCACAATCTCGGCTCGCTGCAATCCCTACCTCCCAGGTTCAAGCAATTCTTCTGCCTCAGCCTCCCGAATAGCCAGGATTACAAGTGTGCACCAGTACGCCTGGCTAACTTTTTATTTTTAGTAGAGACGGGATTTCACCATATTGGTCAGGCTGGTCTTGAACTTCTGGCCTTGTGATCTGCCCACCTTGGCCTCCTAAAGTGCTGGAATTACAGGCGTGAGCTACTGCGCCCAGTGTACATTTTGCTTTTTCTAAGGGACTTCGTGAGTGGGGACAGAGTTTGATCTGAAGGAATATATCACAGCTGGGTGTGGTGGCTCAGGAGGCAGAGGTTGCAGTGATTTGAGATTGCACCACTGCACTCCAGCCTGGGTGACAGAGCGAGACTGACTCAAAAAGAAAAGTAAATAAAGGAATGCATCTCAATTGGTGCAGCTTTGAGCTAGAGTTCCCTGGATTATATCCCACCTCTTGCTTTAGGCATGCAAGGAGGCGGAGCCCTGGATCTCACCACATACTTCTTTACTCTTGATTTTCAGGCCTGGATCAGCGACATTCGAGCAGGAACCACCCCTTCATGCAGGAACCACATCAAATCAAGCTGCAGCTTGATCGCATTCAACTCTGACTGTCCAGGTAGGGGGTGGCCATGAGTGTGGAGATTTGCTCACCTATTTGGTCATCGTCACCATAGATGGGGTGGGGAGCAGGGGCAGGCTTAGTGTGATTGGAGACTAGGAACAGAACAGCCTTTGGCGGCTCAGAGGTGAACCCCATGTCAGGCCTTAGACCCCCACAAACTGATAAACATGCAGTAATCTGCTTTTCATTAGGGCGTGTGTGTGTAGAAACCACATGTAAGAACATGGCCAGAGGGCTGGGAGGGGACTGACACTTGTATTTCCAGTTGTCCCCTGTGCTCCCTGCTCCTCATCTGTGGGCCCTAGATGGCTAGGAACACAAAGCTTTGAAAAGCCCACTTGTTGGTTGGCATTGTCTTGATTGCCACTGGTAACTCAGACCTCAAGCTGGCTTAAGCAAAAAAAATGGATAACGTTTCGGCCTAACTAAGAGGTCAGGGGTTTCAGGCAGATTGGTACCCAAAGGGTCACATGTACTGTCGGCCCTGACCTCTCTGGGTCTGTCAACTCTGCCGCCTTGGGTGTTGGCTTCTTTCTCAAGTAAAGATGGAAAAAGTGGTACATGGTAGCCATAAGCCCCATACAAAAGCCCCAAGCCCCTTTTGTATGACCTGTGTGAAGAAGAGAGGACCTCTTGCCTAACTTCTTCTGTATCCATCCGAGGCATGGATAGTTCATGCATGGGTCCAGAACCTACCTGTGGGGCATCACTATATGCAGAGGATGTGATCTTGTGATTGGCGGAGGCTCTGGAAAGGTCCAAGGTTGAGCTGCTGGGTCTCGTCTCCTCTGGGAGCCCTGGGCAGGGAGGTTGGTGGTCCTCTGGGGCCTGAAGTCAGAGCCCCTGTGTTTGTTTAACAGGTGTACTGGGCATTGTGCCTCTGCAAGGCCAAGGAGGGGACAAGCGATGTGTGGCCCACCTGGGCTGTCATTCAGGTGAGTGGGTGCCTGTCTAGTGGGTGAAGCCTGGTACTTGTACCTCCATCCCCAGGGCCAGAAATTCATCCTCAACTGGTCCCACTGCCCCATGGCTTGCCAGGTCCCTCCTGTCTCCCTGTCTGTGCATTCTCTGAGAGACGGTGGGGCTCAGAAGCCTTCATCCTGGTATAGAATTCTGGCCTGGGCAGAGAGGAGGGAAGCTGTGTGCTCCAGTTGTGAACTGGGTGGAGCGGAGTGTGCAGTGGACACTCCTAGGCTCCAGGCTGATACTGGCTCTCTGTCCCTGCCAAGGACTCCTCGCTGGATGGCTCTGAGCCCTGCATCTCCTGGAGCCCCCAGTCCACCAGGCATTCTCCCCAGCCCAGCCGCCCAGGAGGCGGCTGTGCTGGGCTGCAAGGGTGGAGATGGGCCCTCACAAAGAGACCTTTTGTCTGCCGCAGCTGCTTCAGGGGGCACCCAGCAGCCTGCCTGGCAGGCTGCCTGCATTGAGGGAACAGTTTGCTCTCCTCAGATGGAGGCAGAGCCGCCCAGCTGGCATCGCCTCTCCTGTCCAGCCACAGTGGCCACGGGCCCAGTCTTTCTGGCCTGCATTCCCATCTGCTTGTTGGGAGGCCTTCGGGTGAGGGAGGGCGGTTGATGCCTGGTCCTCAGGCTGGGTGTGCGGGGCCGTGGAGGGGTTCTGATGATGATAACGATGGTAGTTTTCAAAAACAATAAAGATTTATGGAGAGTGCTCTCTGTACTAAGTACTTTAGTTCAGTTTTCTCGTCTAAACTTTTTAAAAAAAAATTTTTATAAAAAAAAAAAGTCACTTACTTTTTTTTTTTAAGACGGGGTTTCACCATGTTGGTCAGGTTGGTCTTGAACTCCCGACCTCAGGTGATCTGCCCACCTTGGCCTCCAAAGTGCTTGGATTACAGGCATGAGCCACTACGCCTGGCCTTCATCTAAACTTTAAAAAAAAAAAACTTTTAAAAAGTGTGTAGAGATGAGGTCTTGCTTTGTTGTACAGGCTGGTCTTAAATTCCTGGGCTCAAGCAGTCCTCCCAAGTCAGCCTCCCAAAGTGCTGGTATTACAGGTGTGAGCCACCATGCCCAACCAACATTACTTGTTTTTTTGTTTTTGTTTTTGTTTTTGTGACAGGGTCTTGCTCTGTCACTCAGGCTGGAGTGCAGTGGCATGATCATGGCTCACTGCAGCCTTGACCCCCTGGACTCAAGCAATCCTCTCACCTCAGCCTCCCAAGTTGTCAGGACCACAGGTGTATGCCACCACCCCTTCAGCTAATTTTTAAAAATTTTTTGTAGAATGGGGTCTTGCTATGTTGCCCCGGCTGGTCTTGAACTCCTGGCCTCTAGCTGTCCTCCCGCCTTGGCCTCCCAAAGTGTTGAGGCCAGTTGGATTACCTGTTTTAAGTAAAGAGCCTGATGATTCTTATTAAAGTTACTAAGTCATGCGCACTGCCATCCAATTTTAGAACGTTTCCATCATTCCCAAAAGATCCTGCCTGCCCCTTTGCAGTTAATCTGTTTCTACCTCAGTTACCACAGCCTCAGGCAACATCTGATCTGCTTCCTGCCTCTGTAGCAGAGATCTGCAAACCACTATCACGGTCAGATCCAGCTGGCTGCCTGTTTTTGTAAATAGTTTTATTGGAGCACTGCCACACCCATTCATTGATGTATAGTTTGTGGCTGCTTTCTTGCAACAACTGCAGAGCTGAGTTGTGACTGAGACTGTTGAGCCCTGAAATCCTAGGATATTTACTACCTTGCCCTTTGCAGGAGATGTTTACTGACCTCTGCTCTATAGTGTGGCCTCTCCTGAGCATCTCATATAAACGGAATCACACAATACATGGTCTTTTGAATCTAGCGTCTTTCATGTAGCATGTTTTAGAGATCCATCTGTGTTGCAGCTTGTTTAACAAGTCTGTGTTCTCATCTAATCTCAAGTCTGTTTGAAGTAGATATTAAAACAACCCATTTTATAGCTGAGAAAACAGACTCCCGCAAGGTGAGGAACTTACTGATTGTTCTGGCAGGGCTAGAATCAGAACCCAGGTCTGTAAGAGCCCGTATTTGGGTTTGTTTTCAGCCTCTCTAGTAGCTAGGACTGTAGGCACATACCACCATGCCTGGCTGATTTTTTTTACTTTTTGTGGAGATGAGGTCTTGCTGTGTTGCCCAGGCTGGTCTTGAACTCCTAGCCTCAAGTGGTTCTCCTGCCTTGGCTTCCCAAAGTGCTGGGATTACAGGCATGAGCCAATATGCCTGGCTTCATGTTTGATTTTTTGATGCTTTTTACCTATGAGGGAGCCATCCCAAGTTGATGGTGCTTGCGAGGTGGTGAGCCCCCTGCTGCTAGGGCTTTCCAGATGGAAATTGGACCAGTGTCTTGTGGGCAAGTCTGTAGCCTTATTGTGCCTGCAACTGATCAGAGCCTCGCCTGCAGGAGCAGCCCTGCAGGGAAGCTTCTCATGGAAAATTGAGCTCCAGCCTCCTCGGAACCTGCTTTAGAGGTACCAGGTGCCCTCCTGCCTGAGAGGTGCCAGTGTGGGGAGAAACGGGCAGGCGAGGCTCTGGCTGCTGCCCTGCCTTCAGGGGCCCCTTCAGCCCCTCAGCTCAGGGCCACTCTTGCCCTTCAGCGCAGTGGCCACGGGGGCAAAAGGTGAGCAATTTCTGGACACGTTTCTGGTGTCCAGGCTGTGGGGTGGCAGCTGGGGCCTGTTCCTGTGAGGAAAGGTAGCATCATGTCAGGCTGAGCAGCACAGGTTCTGAAGCCAGCCTTGTCTCTTAGCTGTGTGATTGGGGCAGTTACCCTCTCTGGGTTTTGGTGTCCTCATCCTCCAGTGGGGGATGCTGCCACAGTGCCACCTGCTGCATCCTTGTGAGGATTTGGTGAGGTCTATGCGTGTCAAGCCCTGGGCACCTGCTGTGCCAGCACACACTGGGCACTCAGATTACCTGATTATATCATCACATCTCATTCCTGCCTGAGATGCCAGCCTGCCTGTGCCAGCTGCTACACCTGCCTAGGGACCTACTTTGCCCTGCTGGGCCCAGCAAGGACCCCCCAGAGTGAGGGCAGCAGGGGTTCTGTGGCTTTAGGCCCAGGACTGTTGTGGTCCTGCCAGCCAGTAGGCAGGCAAAGGCTATCCCAAGGTGTGCCTGTTCATTTCTGTCCTGTCTTTTTCCTTTCTGCTCTGGCTGGGAGGAAGGCAGCTAACAGGGGCTGGTCACTGTGCTCCCAGCTCTGGTGACGCCTCCCATCCTGTTAACACCCTCAACCCTTGCCATCCTTCATGCCTAGTCTCTACCTCCCCAGCCACCCACTGCATTTTCCTCTGGGGTCTGGCTCACTCTATGCACCCCACCTACCCCTCCCCACCTCCGGAGCTGAGCCATTCAAGTTCTTATTTATTTATAATTTTATTACTATTTTTTTTCTGAGACGGAGTCTTACTCCGTAGCCCAGGCTGGAGTGCAGTGGTGCGATCTCAGCTCCCTGCAACCTCTGCCTCCTGGGTCCCAGTTCAAGCAGTTCTCCTACCTCAGCCTCCCAAGTAGCTGGGATTATAGGCATAAGTCACGATGCCCCAGCTAATTTTTGTATCTTTTTACTAGAGATGGGGTTTCACCGTTTTGACCGGTCTGGTCTTGAACTCCTGACATTGTGATCAGCCGGCCTCGGCCCCCCAAAGTGCTGGGATTACAGGCATTAGCCACTGTGCCCGGCCATTTATTTATTTTTTGAGACAAGGTCTGGCTCTGTCACCCAGGCTGGAGTGCGCTGGTGTGATCTCCACTTACTGCAACTTCCGCCTCCTGAGTTCAAGCAGTTCTCCTGCTTCAGCCTCCTAAGTAGCTGGAACTACAGGTACCCACCACCACACCCAGCTAATTTTCATATTTTTTTAAGTGATGGGGTTTCACCATGATGCCCAAGCTGGTCTTGAACTTTTGAGCCCAAGTGATCCGCCTGCCTTGGCTTCCCAAAGTGTTGGGATTACAAAAAGTGGGATTCCCAAAGTGTTGAGCCATCACACTCAGGTTCTTTGGTTGCAAAGAACTAAACTGAATTCCAGCTTGCTTAACCAAGAAGCAATTTATTAGGTGACTCCTGGGGACCTTCCACGACTGAAGGAACAGCGGGGTATGCTGTCCTAGGAGGGGTCAGGCTAGGTGGCTGCATTTCTGCAGGTGCCTCGTGACCCAAGGGGCTTCCTGCCCATTTCCTGCCAACCTCCTGATGCCAGAGCCCTTGGCCACCCTGGGTCAGCAGAGCCTCAGGGACATGTGTCACAAGAGGGGCCTCTGGTGTTTGCCCCCATGGTGTACGGAGGGGCTTTGTAGACTTGCAGCCCACTTCTGTGTGGGCACAAGGTGTCACCTCAGAAGCCCGGGGCTTTGCTTCCCAGCCTTGGGAATCACACTGGGTTGGAAGCAGGACGTTTCAGTGGGTTCAACCGTTCCTCTCCCACAGACCTGATCACCGACTTGGACTTCTCGCCCTTTGATGACTTCCTCCTGGCCACGGGCTCCGCTGACAGGACGGTGAGTGGAGCCAGTTGGAAGAGCTACTCCAGGTCCCAGCTTGTGGTCCAGGATCTTCTGAGTCCCAGCCCCACCCCCACAGGACTCCGCTCCCTCCCAGTCCTGCCCCTCCCCACTCCCACTGGGCTGCTGGTCTGGTCTGAGTTGCTGGCCCCACACTGGCTCCCAAGGGCTTGCCTGGAGCCCTACCTCTGACCTGACCTAGAGCCTGAGGACAGCAGGTGGGGAGGCTGCGGGAGATAGCATCACCCCTGCCTGAGCTCTCTTGTCTTCCTCCAGCCTCAGACCTTGCCTTAGGTACTGAGATTCCCCCCTCCTTTCTGGGATGTGGGGTATGCAGCCCCTGGCCCAAGCAAGCTGAGGCAGTTGGGCACTCCCCTCACCAACAGGCCAAGGGTGTGGTCTCCCAGATTAGCCTAGCTCCAACATGGGACCTCGCTGGGATCACGGCAGCCGACTTGAGGCAGCGAGGCCCCCAGCCCTGGGCTCACGGACTCAGTCTTTCCTGCAGGTAAAACTTTGGCGACTGCCAGGGCCCAGCCAGGCCCTGCCGTCGGCACCCGGGGTGGTGCTGGGCCCCGAGGAGCTCCCAGTGGAGGCGCTGCAGTTCCACCCCACCTCGGATGGCGTTCTGGTGAGCGCGGCAGGAACCGCTGTGAAGGTCTGGGACGCGGCCAAGCAGCAGCCCCTGACAGGTACAGACCACCCTTCCCAGGGCAGCCCCGCTCTGGATAGCACTTTGTTTCTTTGTTGGCATGTTTAGTAACATAAATTTAAAAGCAGATGTCAAAGTTTCACACTTAAATACTATGAGTCTTCAGATTCTCTGGGGCTGTAATAAATACCCCATCTCTCTGCTCTCCATAGCCATCACTTTCATCCTCGTAGCTGTTGTTTTTTTCCCATTAAAAAAAATAACTTATTCAGCAGGCACTGTGGCTCACACCTGTAATCCTAGCACTTTGGGAGGCCCAGATGGGAGGATCTCGTGAGCCCAAGATTTTGAGACAGACTGGGCAACATAGAGAGACCCAATCTCTACAAAAAATTTAAAAATTAGCCAGGCATGATGGCGTGTGCCTGTAGTCCCAGCTACTCGGGAGGCTGAGGTGGGAGGATTACTTGAACACAGGAGGTGAAAGCTGCAGTTAGCTATGATCACACCACTGCCCTCTAGCCTGGGTGACACAGCAAGATGCTCTCTCAAAAAATGATAATAATAGCCGGGTGCAGTGGCTCACGCCTGTTATCCCAGCACTCTGGGAGGCCATAGTGAGTGGGTCACTTGAGGTCAGGAGTTCGAGACCAGCCTGGCCCACATGGTGAAACCCCATCTCTACTAAATATGCAAAAAATTAGCCGGGTGTGGTAGTAGGTTCCTGTAATCCCAACTACTCGGAAGACTGAAGCAGGAGAATCACTTGAACCTGGGAAGCGGAGGTTGCAATGAGCCCAGATCGTGCCATTGCACTCCAGCCTGGGCAACAACAGCAAAATTCCATCTCAAAATAATAATAATATAATAATAACTTTTTTTGACACAAAAATCAATTTTTTATATTCTAGTTATGAACAATTAGAATTTAAATAACATGAAAAACAACAAATACTTAAGGAAAAACTTGACAAAAGATGTTAAACACATGTACACTAAAAGCTACAAGTTTTTGACAAGTTAATTACATAAAAATTCATGGAATAGGCTACATTCACTGTCTCAGTTATGTCTACTGGCTGACACGTTAAGATGACAATTTTCTACATAATAACATAAAAAGATACAACACATAATCCCATCAAAAGCTCACCAGTCTTTTGTTAACACTGGTTTTTCCAAATGTTACATATTTATGATGTATTGAAAGATATTAATCCCTGAATTAACAGAATAAACCTAAGGAGGAAAATATGGAACTAAGTTAATATGGATTCTGAGCAAAATAAAGAATAGTAGCTGACTGCAATAGAGGGTACTCAGTCCTGTGGGAAAAGGAGAACAGATGAATAACAACTTTCTTACACTTTTATTTTGATTTTTTTGACATGGAGCCTTGCTATGTTGCCTACACTAGCTGGCCTTGAACTCCTGATCTCAAACAGTACTCCTGACTCAGCCTCTCAAAGTGCTGAGACTACAGATGTGACCCACACTGCCATTATTATTACTATTATTTATTTTTGACACAGGTTTCACTGTGTTAGCCAGGATGGTCTTGATCTCCTGACCTTGTGATCCACCTGCCTTGGCCTCCCAAAGTGTTGGGATAACAAGCGTGAGCCACTGCACGCAGCCTTTATTATTATTATTATTATTTTAGGTGGAGTCTCGCACTGTTGCCCAGGCTGGAGTGCAATGGCACGATCTTGGCTCACTGCAACCTCTGCCTCCCGGGTTCAGGCAATTCTCCTCTCTTAGCCTTCCGAATAGCTGGGATTACAGGCACCTACCACCGCGCAGGGCTAATTTTTTGTATTTTTAGTAGAGACGGGGTTTCACTTTGTTGGCCAGGCTGGTCTTGAACTCCTGACCTCATGATCCAGCCACCTCAGCTTCCCAAAGTGCTGGGATTACAGGCACACTTTTATAATCCCAGCCACTGTGTCTAGACTATTATTTTTTAAATTATTATTATTTTTAGACAGAGTCTTATTCTGTCACCCAAGCTGGAGTGGAGTGACATGATCTCAGCTCACTGCAACTTCTGCCTCCTAGATTCAAACGATTCTCATGCCTCAGCCTCCAGAGCAGCTGGGACTACAGGCACATGCCACCATGTGAAGCTAATTTTTTTTTTGGTGGGGAGGTATTTTATTGGAAACGAGGTTTCACCATGTTGGCTAGACTGATCTCGAACTCCTGATCTCAGGCAATGCACCTATCTTGGCCTCTCAAAGTGCTGGGATTACAGGTGTGAGCCACTGCACCCAGCCTTCTTGGTTCCTCCCGACCCTCCGCCAGAAATGGGATCTGACTGTGTTACCCAGGCTGATCTCAAATTCCTGGCCTCAAGCAGTCTACTTGCCTTGGCCTCCCAAAGTGTTGGGATTACAGGCATGAGCCACCATGCCTAGCCCTAACACTGTTATTTCTTGAAATTGTTTTTGGTTTTGAAAACAAACCACTGGCCGGGTGCAGTGGCTCATGCCTATAATCCCAGCACTTTGGGAGGCCGAGGCAGGTGGATCTTGAAGTCAAAAGATCGAGACCAGCCTGGCCAACATGGTGAAACCCTGTCTCTACTAATCCCAGCACTTTGGGAGGCTAAGGTGGGCGGATCACCTGAGATCAGGAGTTTGAGACCAGCCTGGCCAATATGGCGAAATGCTGTCTCTACTGAAAATACAAAAATTAGTCAGGCATGGTGGCAGGCGCCTGTAATCCCAGCTACTCAGGAGACTGAGGCTGGAGAATGGCTTGAACCCGAGAGGCGGAGTTTGCAGTGAGCCTAGATCAAGCCACTGCACTCCAGCCTGGGTGACAGAGTGAGAATGTGTCTCAAAAAAAAAAAAAAACTTACTGTCTCATAGTCCTGGAGTCCAGAAGTCTGAGGTCAAGGCGGTGGACAGGGTTGGCTCCCCTGGAGGCTGGGAGGAAGTGTCTATTCATGCCTGTCCCAGCCTCTGTAGCCTCAGCATTCCTTGGCTTGTTCACAGCTGCCTTCTCCCTGAGTCTTCATGTCGTCTTCCCTCTGTACACATCTGTCTCTTTGTTCAAATTTCCCTTTTTCATAAGGACACCAGGCATGTTGAATTGAGGCCCATTCTACTGACTTCAGCTTAGCTAGATCATCTGCAAAGATTCTATTGTCAGAGAAGGTCACCTTCATTAAGTAGTGGGGCTTAGGTCAGGAGCGGTGGCTCACACCTGTAATCGCAGCACTTTGGGAGGCTAAGGTGGGCAGATCACTTGGGGTCAGGAGTTCGAGACCAGCCTAGCCAACATGGTGAAATCCTGTCTCTAATAAAAATACAAAAATTAGCCGGGCATGGTGGCAGGCACCTATAATCCCAGCTACTTGGGAGGCTGAGGCAGGAGAATTGCTGGAACCCCGAGAGGCAGAGATTGCAGTGAGCTGAGATCATGCCAGTACACTCCAGCCTGGGTTACAGAACAAGACTCCACAAAGTAGTGGGGGTTAGGATTTCACCATCTTTTTAGAGGAGTCCAATTCAACCTGGAAAAGGAGGAGTTGCAGAGGATGTAGAGATGTATTTTAAGACCTCACCCTAGCGGAGGAGAGTATAGATGGCAGGAGCAGAGGCTTAGGGTGAGAATGACCCTGTGGAGTGGGGCCTGTGTTGGAAGTGAGCTTGGGAGGGATGAGAGAGACAGCTGGGGAGCAGGGAGCCTCAGAAGGTAGTGGAGTGATGTATAGCTGCACAAAGGTGGGGTGAAGGAAGCAGCCCGTGGTGCAGGGGAAGCCTGTGTGGGAGGAGCTGCTGCCCTTGCCCCGTTGGTTGATAGGGACCCTCATAGCTGCTGCCTTTGCTTTGGGAGTTGCTCCCAGCCGGGCCCGCCCCACCCACTTCCCTGGTGCCCTCACTGCCCGGGGCCTGACCTTTGTTCTTTGCAGAGCTGGCAGCCCATGGGGACCTGGTGCAGAGCGCCATCTGGAGCCGGGACGGAGCTCTCGTGGGCACGGCGTGCAAGGTGAGCAGGCGGGTGGGGAGCCCCTGTGGGGCTCTGTGCAGATCTCCTGGGCTGGGACCCCTGGGCCGGGCCTTCCAGGCTTGCTGTGTAGGGGACACCAGAGCACTGAGGTGAGGATGGACATCTGTGTGCCCCGCCCCCCAGATGCCCCTCACATCCCCACTCACCTGCATCTGAAAGCCCCCATCCCACCTGGGCACCTGTCAGAGCCCATGCTGGTCCCTGGTTTGCACCTTAATGTCCCCACTCTCGGCCAGTCTCCCCTGGCCACCTGTCTGTTCTATCTGAACCATCAGCCTTTCCATGAGACTCTAGTTAAGTGGTTTCTGCACACAGGTGCTGGGCCTGGCCCCAGCTGCTAGGGAGGCAGCTTCCATCAAAGACAGTTACAGACAAGAGGACTTGTTACCCGGGCCCTGCAAGAGGGTCGTGGTGCTTTGAGCTGGTCGGACAGGCCAGGGACGTGTGGCCGGTGGTGAGACATCTTTGGGAGGAAGCCAAATGTTGGAGAAGGGTTGGGTGAGAGGTGTGGCAGTCCTGAGGCAGGAGGAGAGGCCCGTCACTGGGACTGGGACAAACTGTTGCAGGGAGGGGTTGCTAGATAGATGGGCACCTGGTGTGAATGTTCTGAGCAGAGCCGCTCCGGGCTGGCTGCAGCCTTGTTGAGTTGCTGGTGGTACTAGAGGTGTCAGTGGAGTCTGGGTCCAGCGTGGCTCTGAGTAGAGGCTACCCCGGAGGCCTTATTGATGCCCAGAGCTCAGGCCAGTGCCTGGGACCCTCCGCTCAATGAATACCACAAAAGAAAAACTGATCAAGTCTGAGAGAGGCAGCTTCCACAAAAGCAGAGTACAGAAGAGAAAGCTGAAAAGGTCAAGTTTGTTCGATTTGCTGACCGTGTAGTGCTGCCCCAGGAGGGGATGAGAAGAGCCTCCTGAGGGGAGGAGGTGGGAGGAGGAAAGCGAGGACCTGGCTGGGGCCTGAGACACGGCCAGAGGGCTTCTCCAGGGAGGTGGCCCTGGGCACCATGAAGGGTCTCTGAAGACTTGTTGGGATCCCTGGGGACGAGGGCACCCATCAGGGCTCTTCTGGAGGTGTGCTGGGCCTGAAGACATGTGAAGACTGGCTGAGAGGTGTGGGAATGGAGCCGGACAGGAGCCGGCAGGGCGGGGAGGTGGACCAGACCTGAGTGTCCCACCCCATGGCTCTGCATACTTGCACGGACCCTAGTCCAGCTTTCTCTTCTGTACTCTGCTTTTGTGGAAGCTGCCTCTCCCAGTCTTGATCAGTTTTTCTTTTGTGGTATTCATTGAGCGGAGGGTCCCAGACACTGGCCTGAGCTCTGGGCATCAATAAGGCCTCCGGGGTAGCCTCTGCTGGAGGAAATCCGGTATGCGTGCTCCAGCCTAACCCTGCTGGGGATGGCTTCCCAGGCAGAGCGAGCTCGAGGCTGGTCCTTGAGGGATGAGCCCTGGCTGAGAAGGAGGGGACAGGCGTCCCAGGCAGAGGGGATGGCCTGGACAGTCTCAGCAGGACTCAGGGATGGTTGCCTTGGGACGGTGGCATCTCCTTTCTTTGAGAAACTCTTATCTTTCTGTCACTGATGTGGGGGTCCAAGCCCCATTTACCATCAAGTTGTACAGGGAAGGACAGTGAGCAGCCTCGTAGGTCACCAGCTTGGCCACTCTTCTCCTTGCTTGCTGGTGTCTTGCCAGGAAGAGTCAGGAGTCATAGCACAGAGGAGCTCATGCTGCTTCACCAGTAGACAAGTTTCCCCCACTAGACCCAGAGCTTAAAGTTGCAGAGACGAGAAGCACACATTTCTCAAGTGGGTCATGGGAGTGATGCTTAGTGGAATTACTCTCTCTACTTCGCCTGGTTCCTGGACCTAGGAATTCCACCTGTGGAGACGCAGCATCGCCTCCAAGCGGCATCTGTCAGCACAGCCTAGGGCCAGTGGGTGCTTCAGCCCCGGGTCTGCTGCCTCCTTCTTTTGCTGTAAAAGGGGTACATCCTGGTGTGGGCATCCTATACCAGAAACTCTGGCAGTATGGAGCCGGGAGTGGGGGGCAGCCTATGACTATAGAGCCGCTGGTGATGCCCATGGGTGTGCAGAGGGCAAGGGCTTGTCCTGAGCTGTGGCTGTCACTGCTGGATGGGCCCACCCCACAGCAGGAGGGCGCCTGACCCCCTCTTTGCAGTGGCTGGGCATATGATTCTCGGTTTATGCACTGGAGCTGCTCACGCCATGGGCTGCCTAATGGTGTTCGGGATATGGGCCTGGTTATGGGGCTTCCCACCAGAATGCGCCCCCAACCCCACTCCATCTCCTTTCTGGCAGGGAAACCTCCCTGCTTCTGGTTCCCACTCCTGTCCCGCCGCTGTGTGGATGGAACAGGTCTGCCTCCCAGGACCACTGAAGGTGGCTCCTGCTCCCTCCCAGCTCCTCCCCTTGGGTAAAGGGGTCTCCAGTGCTGGGAGAGAAGGGGCAGGCGGCCGCTAGGGGGCGCGCCCTCCTCATGGATGACCCAGCCCGGCCTGCTGTGCTCCTGCTCCCTGCTTGGTCGAGCCTGGTAAGTCAGGGAGGATGTGGTCTCTGCAGCCCAGTTCCTCCCCGCTGCGCCAGAGCGGCCTCAGTGTGCACTCTAAACCCTGGTTTGGACCCCGTGTTAAGATCCTGCACCTAGTGGTCCAGCTGCCCACATGGAGTGTGCATTGTGTGTTCTACCCTTAGCCCCAGTCCCCAACCCTGCCCAGGGGCGGCGCTGCCTCATTCTCACCATTCACAGGGCTGGGCAGGTGGCCAGGCTCATGCCTGTAATCCCAGCACTTTTGGAGGCCAACGTGGAAGGATCATTTCAGCCCAGGAGTTCAAGACCAGCATGGACAACATGGTGAAATCCCATCTCTGCGAAAAAAAGAAAAAAATAGCCAGGCATGGTGGCACGCGCCTGTGGTCCCAGATCCTCGAAGGCTGAGGCAGGATGATTGCTTAAGCCCAGGAATTCGAGGCTACAGTGAGCTCGGATCGGACCACTGGACTCTAGCCTGGGCAACAGAGCAAGTCCCTATCTCAAAGAAAAAAAAAAAAAAAAAAAAAAGCCCAGCATGGTGGCTCATGCCTGTAATCCCATCACTTTGGGAGGCCAAGGCAGGCAGATCACGAGGTCAGGAGATTGAGACCATCCTGGTTTACACGGTGAAACCCAGTCTCTACTAAAAATACAAAAAATTACCTGGGCGTGGTGGCGGGCGCCTGTCATCCCAGCTACTCGGGAGGCTGAGACAGGACAACCGCTTGAACCTGGGAGGCAGAGGCTGTAGTGAGCCAAGATTGCGCCACTGCACTGCAGCCTGGGTGACAGTGTGAGACTCTTGTCTCAAAAAACAAAACAAAACAAAACAAAAACGGAGGCTTGGGGGCTTGCCCACGTCATAGCTGGTAGCGGTTGTGTTGGCGTCTGGACACAGGCCTCCGGTCTCTGCAGCTCTGTGGGGCAGGAGCAGCCATGGCTGCCAGTTATCATGTCCTGCCCTTCATCTCCTGAGACCTTCTGTCTCTTTTTTTTTTTTTTGAGACAGAATTTTGCTCTTTTTGCCCAGGCTAGAGTGCAATGGTGTGTTCTCAGCTCACTGTAACCTCCGCCTCCTGGGCTCAAGCGATTCTTCTGCCTTAGCCTCCTGAGTAGCTGGTATTATGGGCATGTGCCACCATGTCTAGCTAATTTTGTATTTTTAGTAGAGACGGGGTTTCTCTGTGTTGGTCACGCTGGTCTTGAACTCCTGACCTCATGATCCATCCTCCTCGGCCTCCCTAAGTGCTGGGATTGCAGGCATGAACCATCGCACCCTGCAAGCCTCCGTCTCTTGCTGTCCCTCGTGTCCTGCCTGTCTCCTGCTGTCCCGTCTCTTTCTCCTTGATCTCTAGTTGCTCTCTCTGGCCTGCTCTGTCATTGTCCTCTGTTCCTATCCCTGTCTGTCCTGTCTCATCCCTTGCTGTCCTCTCTGGTCTCTGTCCTCTGTCTCTTCCTCCTCTCTGTCCCTCTTCCTCTCACTGTCTTCATCTGTCTGATCTGTCTGTCTCTCAACAGCCCTCTGAACCCAAGACTACGGAGTAGTGGGATGTTAATAGCCAGTCCCTGGACTATGCCTAGTACCTGCCTGGCACATAGCAGGTGCTTGATAAACTGCAGCCAGCAGGGCTTTACCAGAAGTGGCATAAAACTGGGCCTCTGCAGAGGCAGACCAGGGAAACCTGGCTTTTGAGGCCCTCTCCAGACAGGCCCCTGCCTCTATTAGCCATGCGTGTGCCCACAGCCCCCTTGTTTCCCACCATCTGCCTCCTCATCTGGCCTCTCCTTCCCCAACACCACATAATAGCAAGTTCCTTTCTCCACCTCTTTGCTCATGCTATTCTTTCTTCGAATGCCTTTCCCTTCCCAGCACAAGCTTTGTTTGTTCTTTGCCAACCAGGTCTAAGTTCTTTCCTGTGGTTTCCCATGACAACCTTCAGGCCCCTGAGTCCAGGACTTAGCCTCAAGCTTGGTATAGTGGGGAGGCTACCCCTCTCCCAGGGAGGGGCTGCACACACAGCAGGAATTCACTTGGTTTTTCCCTTCATTTTGTTTTGTGTCATTTTAATTGATAGACTATTTTCTAGTTTTTAAGTTCACAGAAAAAGTGAGCAAGTAGTAGAAGGATTTTCTGTATCCTTACTTTCTTCCCCAGTGTCTGTGATAAACATCTTGTATGAGTGTGGTGCATTGTTACAATTGATGAACCAATCGTGATACATTGTTATCATTATTACTATTACTATTTTTTTTTTTAATAATTTTTTTTTTTGTTTAAAGACGGGGTTTCACCATGTTGGTCAGGCTGGTCTTGAACTCCTGACATCAGGTGATCTGCCCGCCTTGGCCTCCAAAGTGCTTGGATTACAGGTGTGAGCCACCACGCCCGGCCTCATTATTACTATTACTATTATTTGCATTGCTGGTGTGCAGTTGCACCATCTCAGCTCACTGCAATCTCCGCCTCCCCAGTTCAAGTGATTCTCATGTCTCAGCCTCCCATGTAGTTGGGACTAATGGCGTGCGCCACAACACCTGGCTAATTTTTGTATTTTAGTAGAGATGGGGTTTCACCATGTTGACTAGGCTGGTCTTGAACTCCTGACCTCAAGTGATCTAACCACCTCGGCCTCCTGAACTGCTGGGATTATAGGCATGAGCGACCATACCCAGCCTGATACATTATTATTAACTAAAGTGTACAGTTTGCATGAGGGTTTAGTCTGTGTTGTACATTTTATGGGTTGTAGCAAATGCACGATGTAATATAATCACTATAAGGAATAGTTTCACTGCTCTAAAAATCCCCTGGGTTCGACCTATCATCCCTTCCTCCCTCCTCTCAAGTCACTGCCAACTGCTGACCTTTTCGTTGTCTATATACTGGACTTTTCTAGAAAATCATACAGTTAGAATGATACAGTATATAGTATGTAGCCTTTTCAGACTGGCCTTGGCAGTGTCTTTTTGTGGGCTAATAGCTATTATTTTAAATTGTGGTAAAAAAAAATACATATCATAAAATTTACCTTCTATATTTTTTTAGCTTGCTGCAGCCTTGAGCTCCCAGGCTCAAGCAGTCCTCCTACCTCAGACTCCTGAGTAGCTTGTACTGCAAGCACATGCCATCACACCCAGCTAATTTTTTAATTTTAATTTTAATTATTTATTTATTTGAGATGGAGTCTCACTCTGTTGCCAAGCTGGAGTGCAGTGGCTCAATCTCGGCTCACTGCAATCTCTGCCTCCCAGGTTCAAGCGATTCTCCTGCCTTAGTCTCCTGAGTAGCTGGAATTATAGGTGCCTGCCACCACACCTGGCTAATTTTTGTATTTTTAGTAGAGATCAGATTTCACCACATTGGCCAGGCTGGTCTTGAACTCCTGACCTCAGGTGATCTGCCTGCCTTGGGCTCACAGAGTGCTGGGATTACAGGTATGAGCCACCGCACCCGGCCCATGTTGCTATTTTAAAAATATAATAGGCGTGATATTGAACATCTTTTCTTACGCTTTTTGGCTATATTATATATAAACACACACTTTTTTTTTTTTTTTTTTTTTTTTGAGACAGGGTCTCACTCTGTTGCCAGGCGCCAGGCTGGAGTGCAGTGGCACAATCTCGGCTCACTGCAACCTCTGCCTCCTGGGTTCAAGCAATTCTCCTGCCTCAGCCTCCCGAGTAGCTGGGACTACAGGTGCACGCCACCATGTCCAGCTAATTTTTTGTATTTTTAGAAGAGACGGGGTTTCACCACGTTGGGCCAGGATGGTCTCGATCTCTTGATCTCATGATCCGCCCGCCTAGACCTCCCAAAGTGCTGGGATTATAGGCTTGAGCCACCGCGCCTGACCATATTTTTTAAATGTATATTTAAACCAGGCATGGTGACTCACACCTATAATCCTAGCACTTTGGGAGGCTGAGGCAGAAGGATTACTAGAGCCCAGGAGTTCAAAACCAGCCTGGTCAACATAGTGAGACCTCATCTCTACAACAGAAAAATGAAAACATTGGCAGGGCCTGGTGGCATGTGCCTGTGGTCTCAGCTACTTGGGAAGCTGAGGTGGGATGATTGCTTGAGTCCAGGAGGTTGTTTTTGCAGTGAGCTGTGAATGTACCACTGCACTTTAGCCGGGGCAACAGAGCGAGACTCTGTCTCAAAAGGAAAAAAAAAAAAATGGCCAGTGTGGTGGCTCACGCCTGTAATCCCAGCACTTCTTTGGAAGGCCAAGGCAGACAGATTGCCTGAGATCAGGAGTTCGAGACCAGCCTACCCAACAAGACGAAACCTCAACTCTACTAAAAATGCAAAAAATTAGCTAGACTTGGTGACGGGCTCCTGTGATCCCAGTTACTCAGAAGGGTAAGGCAGGAGAATGTCTTGAACCCGGAAGGTGGAGGTTGCAGTGAGCCGTGACTGTACCACTGCACTCCAGCCTGGGTGACAGAGAGAAATTCTGTCTCAAAAAAAAAAAAAGGCACAATGAGTGGCTCACACTTGTAATCCTAGCAGTTTGGGAGGCCAGAGCAGGTGGAACATGAGGTTAGGAGTTCAAGACCTCAGCCATCATGGTGAAAGCCCCGCCTCTACTAAAAATAAAAAAAATTATGGTTTAGCACCAAGGGTTAAACAAAAAAAAAAA
This sequence comes from Cheracebus regulus, assembly GCA_963574635.1. Taxonomy (NCBI): domain Eukaryota; kingdom Metazoa; phylum Chordata; class Mammalia; order Primates; family Pitheciidae; genus Cheracebus; species Cheracebus regulus. The sequence continues at coordinate 37,940 of CAUYQU010048574.1, forward strand.
ATAAAAAAAATAAAAAAATAAAAAAATAAAAAAAAATTAGCCAGACAGGGTGGCGCGAGCTTATAGTCCCAGCTACTCGGGAGACTTAGGAGAATTGTTTGAACCAGTAAGGCAGAGGTTACAGTGAACCAAGATCTTGCCAGTGCACTTCAGCCTGGGTGACAGAGCGAGACTCTGTCTCAAAAAAAGAAAAGAAAAAATTATTATGGCCCAGCCTTTAAATAGTCAGTGGATACAGATTCTGCCCAGGTTCTTCTTTTTTTTTTTTTCTTCATTTTAGTAGAGACAAGGTTTCACCATGTTTACCAGGTTGGTCTTGAACTCCTGACCTCAGGTGATCCACCCTCCTCAGCCTCCCAAAGTGCTGGGATCACAGGCATGAACCACTGCACCCAGCCCTGCCCTGGTTCTTTATGCATGCATGTTTGTATGCACGCACACACATACACACACGTGTGCATGGACATACATAGAGATTATTCCACAGAAAGAAGTTTCTATACAAAGCATGAGTATTTTATTTCAGTCCTTTTTTTCTGTTTTTTGTTTTTTTCATCTTCTTTGGACAATCTGAACCAGTAACTGTGCTGAATGGATGGTTAGGAGGTGTAACTTCATCTTCCTGGTTAGGTGCTAAATTCTGTGAGTGCAGAAATGAGGTCGTTGTATGAGCCCCTCCATGCCGGAGCTAGCACAGGGTTGAGCATGTGTGAGGTGCTCACAGCCTAGAGTTTGGTTCTGGACCTCTGTTTGTCTGTCTTTGATGGATCATGGTGGTGATAGCATCACTTCATAGGGTACTTGGAAGACGAGGAGGGGTCAAGTGTCTGGCATGCCTGGTGTGTAATAGGTCTCAGAAAGGTGAACACTCACTGAGCTTGCTTTTCTTGGGGACTGGGTGTGCTTGCTGCTGTGCTAAGAGGGAGCAATGGGGCTGAGGAAGGATGCCCTGGTGTGATGCCAGTCCTGCTCAGAGCCAGGGTGTGGGGACAGGCTGACCCCAGGGACCCTCCAGCCCCTCGAGTGTAATGCCAGCCTTGTGTGCTGGGGATGGGGTGCTCAGAGCTGGGGACTGGGGGGTTGGGGAACGGGCTGGCCCCAAGGAGCCCTCCGGCCCTAATTGCAAGTTGTTTCTTCCTCTCTGCTTTTCCAGGACAAGCAGCTGCGGATCTTTGACCCCAGAGCAAAGCCGCAGGCCTCTCAGGTGAGTTGTGTGGGCAGCTGGGGTGGGTTGAGGCCTCTGCTCAGGCTGAGGACCCAGTGGTTCTAGCAGGTAGAGGCAGGGGCAGGCCTGGGCTCCCGGCAGACATGTTCCTCAGCACCAGGGGTCCCTGGGAGGTGGGCTGTCACTACTGGGAGTTCTTCCTGGGAAGTGTGTTCTGGGTCCTGGGAGGGCCTGGCTTTGATCACAGGGTGGGCAGAGCCAAGCTGCCCCCAGGCTCTTGGCGGAGGCCATCCTGTGGTTTCAGGCAGTGATCTGAGTTTCCCACTTTCTTCCCTCCTTTGAGACCTTCACCCTGGCACGGTCAGCAGAGACCAGCCGCAGAGGAGCCAAAAAGAAACAGCCCCTGCCCTCTGCAGGGAGACCCTGAGTGGGACCTGCCAAACCTGCAAGGCCTGAGTGTGTTTTGGTTTGTGTCTGTGCATGTAGTTTGCATGGCCATTTCAGTTCTGAGTAGGGAAGCTGGGACCTAGTTCACGCCTGGGCATTCAGTCTAGGGCGCCGTTCATTTGCCCTACAGAGACCTTGTAGGCAGGAGCAACTACCCCGGGACAGGGCCCTGTGCCTGGCTCCATGAACATTTGCTGTGCTAGGCAAGGCCCTGTCCTGGGGTGGTTGCTGGGGGCTTCTCTTGCTGCGCTGGTTTAGTACTTCCCTGTGCAACTGGCTGGGGAGCGGAGGCCTGAGTAATAACAAGAGGGCAGGCACAGACGGCCTGGAGGAGGACGGGCTCATCCCCGGAGTCTGCGTGCGGGTTGCTGGGAGATACAGGCCCGCGGTCATCTGGGCTGTGGGAGGCCGTTAGAGAGTTTTAAGCAGGAAGTTTGATAAGTGGATTTACATTTCTAAAAAGAACTTTCTAGAAGCTGAGGAGGCTTCTTTCCTGAGGAAGGTAAAATTTAGGGTCCTGCTGTCAGCTCAGGGGAGGAGCTCCTCAGCAAAGACCTAGGCCCATCACAGACACCCTCTCCTCATTTCTAGGACTTTTTCCCCACCCAGGATCAAGGGCAAACCACTAGCCCAAACCAAACTAGCGGTAGCCCAGAGCCCCGGAGCCCACTACACATGCACACTCAGGAGAGAAACCCAGTCACATCAAAGATTGCAACTTTTTAGCATAAACGGTCCAGTCAGTTCCACTTCTGTCCAGCTGAGAGGACGCCTGTTTAACCAGTGGAACTAGCGGACACAGTGGCTTTGGCCACCCTCTGGTCATACTTGCTGGCAAGGCTGGCTGACCTCTTCGTCATGTGGGACCTGGGCCTGGTAGATGGTGAGCATCTGTGTCTTAAGGCAGTGTGGGTGTGGGCAGTTTCCTCACTTGGTAGTTTTCTTTGACCTCCAGGGGTTTGCCCAGAAAGCAAGACCCAGGCTCAGCTTGAAGGCGCCAGGGAGGCTCTCCGCACCCCCTGCACCTTCTCAGGTTGCACTCTCCTCCCCAGAGCCCAGGGCACTGCCAGGACACCTATGCTGCTACCTGACCTACCGGGCACGGCTCTGAGCCAGCTTCCTGGGCCCATGCAATTCTTCCTCTTCTCCCCTCTTCCACCCCCTCTCTTCAGCCTTCCTCCTCTCTCCTCTTCCAGCAGGGCTGGGGGTGGTGACTGATGCCGAAGTGGGGATAGGATGGCTGCTGTCCAAGGGGCTCCCAGTTCCTCGAAGAGAGAGGAGGGGATCTGGTTCTGGAGAGCAGGGCTTTGGGGCAAGGAGACCTGGGAAGAGCGTGGGTGGCTCCCACCCCTTCCAGCTGCTGGCTGGGGCCTGTGCTCGGGCCCTGGTGCGGGGCTAGCAGGCCTGGAATGCCGCTCTCCGTGTGGCCCTGCCCCCCACTTCCGCCCAGGGCATCTGGCCCACACCTGGCTTCTATTAGGAAAACCGCTGCTGGCAGCCAGGGCTGGTGTGAGCCGAGGGGCCGTGCCGGCTTGAGGGAGAGGCCTTCTGGGACCGCCTTCTCCAGCGATCCTCCTTCCTGACTAGTGGGCTGTGGCTGGGGGTCAGGGAGCGGGGCTACCTGCCCTCCATCCAACCTCTGTCTTCTGTGGGTCCCACCCCACCTGAGCCCCAGTGCTACCCCAGAGCCTGCAGTGGGCCAGGGAGTCCTCCTCCACTGCCTTGTTGGAGCCAGCCTCAGGTGTGAGCTTGGAGCAGGGGACCCTGGGGTGGCTCCTCCTGCTCACGCCCCTGCTTGATTCTTAGATTGCACATGTGACCCTTTGTTACATGCCAGGCACTTGGCACATTCGACTTCCTTGGATGTGTAGACCCGAGGGTTGGATGGTTCTGTGGCTCTTCCAGGGACGCACCTCAGTCAGGGTGGCAGAGGCAGACTCGCCCATCTGAATGCAGAACCCCCAGGCCCCCCGCAACCCCTTCCCTGCACCACTGCCCTGGCTGGGGCTGGGTCAGCCCCTGGAGCCCAGGTTTTTCCAGGAAAGTGGCAGCTCCAAATGAGTATCACAGCCTCAGGATCCTTCTCTGAACAGAAGGGGGCCCTGGGTCAAGCCCTCTGAGCACCTCGGTGCATCAGACAGGCCTTTGCGGGGTGGTGAGCCTCAGAGTAGGGAAGGGGGTGAGTGGAGGAATCTTACTATTGAAGCAGGTCTCCTCACCCCAGCAAGGAGCCAGGCTGCTCCTGGAGCCGCCCTGCCCTGCACAGGAAACATTGCCATGGAGATCAAAGGGTGGGCATGCGCCTCCCCTCCTACACCCCCGGCTGCCACAGCCCCTCCTGTTCTCAGAGCCAGGTGGTGGGGGCCCTCTTGGGGTTGCAGGGTAACAGGATGCCTTGGGTCCCAGCTGCAGCCCCTGCTCTTGCCCCCTCCCCAGGAGAATGAGGAGCTGGGGAGAGGACTGTTCTCTGAGGCTTGCTGAGGCCAGCACACGGGTCTTGCTCCATAGCCTAGGCAGGAGCACAGTGGTGCCACCATGGCTCACTGTAGCTTTGACCTCCTAGGCTCATGCAGTCCTCCTGCCTCAGCCTCCCTAGTAGCTAGGTCTACAGGCACGTGCCACCATGCCAAGCTACTTTGCGGGTTTTTTTGGCGGGGGGTGGGGTGGGGTATTTATTTTTTTTGAGATGGAATCTCACTCTGTCTCCCAGGCTGTAGTGGAGTGGCGCAATCTCAGCTTACTGTAACCTCCGCCTCCCAGTTCAGGCAATTCTCCTGCCTCAGCCTCCTGAGTAGCTGGGATTACAGGCACCTGCCACCACACCCAGCTAATTTTTGTATTTTTATCAGAGACAGGGTTTCACTATGTTGGCCAGACTGGTTTCAAACTGCTGACCTCAAGTGATCCCCCACCTCTGCCTCCCAAAGTGCTGGGATTACAGGCGCGAGCCACCATGCCTGGCCTAGTTTTTGTTTTTTTAAGAGAAAAGTTCTCAGTTTGTGGCCCAGGCTGCTCTGGAACTCCTGTGCTCAAGCAGTCCTCGAGCCTCAGCCTCCCAAAGTGTTGGGATTACGGTAGGCACGATTATGCCCAATCCACCTCCCAGTTTTGATACTGGTGATCACGATGTTGATCAGGGGTTATAGGGTAAGGGGTGGCCACTGACCCTCTCCCTCACCTGGAAGGCTTCCTGTGGTCTCTGGGCAAACTGAGCTGGATGTACTCATGATGCAGAGTGGCTGGGCACAGCCAAAGCTCTTGCCGGGAGCTCCAAAGGCTGGGCTGAACCCTCCAGGGAGCAGGAGCTGGCCCAGAGTGTTTGCTGGAAACCAGAGGTTGTCTGGGGCAGCTGTGATCCTGGGTGGCCCCTCCTCCCTTTGCTGCTGCCTCCTGTGCAAGCCTTATCACTGTTCCGAGTCTCACATCCCTCTTGCACAGGTGGAGGAGATAGCCAGGCCTGGGTCCCAGTGGGTGGGAGCCTCAGGTAGCCCACAACGGTGTTGTTGGGCCAGTTTGCACCATGGCTTCCTCCCTCTGCGGCTCTGGCTTCCCACATGTGAATTAGGAAGGTGGGACATACTGGCCAAGGTGTGTCCCATCCCTAGGCTTAGCCTGTGCCCCTAGGTGAAAAGTGCTCAGTGGCAGCCCTGGCTGAGGGCCCTGCAGGCTTGGCCTAGCCTCCACCTCCCTTGTCCACAGCTGCTGGCTGAGCAGGCCTCCCTGCTTCCAGTTCCCAGCTCTGCAGATTCCAGTTCCTGTACCTGGCTCACACCTGTGACCCTCACAGCCTAGCAGGAATGCTACCTGACACTGCCTTCCCTCACTTACACCCTCACAGTACCCCACTATCATCCTGTGAGACATGCACATGTGACATTTGCCAGCCACAATCCTGAGCCCTCCACAAGCATTCCCTCTTAGTCCTTGCAGCCATCTTCAAAAGTAGGTCCTTCGGTACCATAGGAAAGGTTAAAAAAAAAAAAGTAGGTTCTGTTACAGTGCTTTTTACAGACACGGAAACTGAGGCACAGAGCCGGTGAGGAACCCACTGTGGGAGGTAGCTGAGGTGGCCAGGCTGGGGTTCTCCAGGGTCCAACTCCAGGACTTGCTCCCTTTATGCCATGCGGCTCCTCCATGGCGCTTATAGTCACGGGGAATGACACACTGATTTCTGTTTGGCCCACATCTGTCTCCCCAATGTGTTTATTCCATCGGCTTGGGGACCTTTTCCATTTTGTTCACCATGTCGCCTCTAACAGTGTAGCTCAAATATCCGTGTGACAAGAGAACAGATGAGTGAGGGGCACTGCTTCCCCACCCACCTCCTCACCAGCACCTGCCCTCTATCAGAGAACTGTCTGTGTTTCTTGAATGAATGAATGACTTGTGGAGAAGCTGGGAGCCACCTGGTGGGCTGTACACACAGGGATATTTGCACACCAAACACCAGCAAGAGGGCAGGAGCCTGAATGACACTGTGACCCTCTCTGGGGTGCTAGGGGCAGGGCTGGCCAATGGCCCAACCCTTGTCCTGACCCGATATCCCCTCTTACATGGAGAGAGGGTGGTGGGGCCTTGGTTCTCAGGCTACAGTCCCAACTTCCTGTGCCGGCCAAGGCCTGGTGGGAAGGGCCTGGTGGGAAGGGAACAGTGAGAAAAGCCCCTCAAAGGACGGGACCTGGAGCCGTTTCTGATGGTCTCCCACGCTGGGGTCAGCCTCCACGGGCTGGGGAGGGGGCCCTGGGCCAGCTCCTCGCAGGCTGCTTCCCTCCCTCATTCATTCCCAAGGAGATCGTGGGAAGCTTGGAAGAAACTGGCCATGGTTTGGGGTGAGCTATTTTTGGTAACAGGGTCCTTCGTCTCAGGCTCCAGGGGCCAGGGTGACTGGGAGGAGCTGTTTGCATTTCCTCTGGCCCCTTCAGCTCCCCTTGCCAGGGCCCAGGAGGACAGGGCCCCACCTACCATGTGAGCTTCCCTCTCCTAAGGGCTGGGGGTGCGGGGGGGAGGGCGGCCGGGATCCTTCTTCCTGGCAGCTCCAGCGCCTCAGGAGGGCAGGACAGGCACCATTTGGCACTCTCTGGACGTTGCCCAGAGGTGGTCCCAGGCCCTGCCTCCTGCCTGGAGCGGCTGCAGTGATCCTCGAAATCCCCCGATTTACACGGTGCTTTGCCACAGGCCCTGCCCTTCCATATGGCCACAGCCCTGGGAAGTGGGTGGCACAGCACTGCCAGCCCCTTACACAAGCAAGAAAAATGAGGCTTTGAGAGAGAGTGGCGTCCCCAGGATCACACAGCTCATGGGCACTAGAAAGTGCCAGTGCCTTTAGCCCCCGGCGCAGTGGGGAAGGGGTCTGGAGCTGGGGAGCGAGGCAGCCCTCTCCTCAGGAGGAGGGACCCTGAGCCCTCGTCCAGTGGCCAGGTCAGCCTTTGGGTGCAGAGCTGCTCTCAGCTGGGATGCAGGCGCGGCGGATCCCCGGGGTGCTTAGGAGACTACCCTAGGTCCCAGTGGGGACATGGAGAAGGACCTGGACCTTCCCATCTTCTGTGAGGAGTTCAGGCAAGTGGGCAGCAGAAGTTCCCCAGCTCAGGCCCACTCCAGGGGGCCCCGCCCACAAGTAGCAGCCCTGGGGGCTCAGGTCCGCCCCTTGCCTCCTGCAGAGCACGGAGGCCCACGAGAACGGCAGGGACAGCCGGCTGGCATGGACGGGTACCCAGGAGCACCTCGTGTCCACTGGATTCAACCAGGTAGGGGGTTCCTCCTGGAGGAGCAGGGCACAGCCAGGTGGGGACGCATCTAGCCCTTTGGGCGGGGATGAAGCCATTGGGAGGCAGGGGACAGAGGGTCAGTTCCAGGCCTGTCCATATACGGCCTGGCTGTGCCGCTGGGTCTCAGAGCCTCAGGGGACTGACGGCTGCTGAAAACTGGCAGATTCCATTTGCAATAGCTCAGTCTGACCCCGGGAGCCATGGTGGCCCCACAGGGACTGAGTCCACGGAGGAAACTGCCCCTCATCCTTTGTCACCTAAGAGTTCTTAAAGGGGAAGAACATGAAAACCCAAACTCTCTTTCCCTGGGGTGATTCCCACCCCACTCCAAGTCCTGCTCTGGAGCAGGTGCCCCATGCCAGGCTGCACCCTCAGGCGCTAGGTTTCCTGGGACTCCCCAGGTGGGGCTGAGGGACAGGCCCCTCTGAGCCCCTCTCTTGCCCTCCCTGCAGATGCGTGAGCACGAAGTGAAGCTGTGGGACACACGGCTCTTCTCCAGCGCCCTGGCTTCCCTCACCTTGGACGCCTCGCCTGGGTAGGAGCTGAGGCACACGGGTGGGCTGGGAGGCTGAGGACCCAGGGTGCTGCTGGTGAGGGCACCTGATCTGGCCTATCTGTGAGGCAGGCTGGTCTCCAGGGTGTTCTGGGGTCCCTGAGCTGGGCTGCAAGGCCTTGCAACAGACACCTGGCTCCATACCCCAGAGATTTCAGATGTCACCCGAAGCAGATGCTCAGTTGCCCCTCTGGTCCCTGGCAACAGAGTGGGTTCTTGGTCACCAAAGGCGTCACAGCCAGGGCTTGATACAGGTATGCTCGGCATTCAGGGAAAGGATGTGGTCTGGAAGTACGAGAATGCGCTTGATTTTTCTGTGGACGTTCTGGCAGGGCTGAGGCCCAAGGAGGCCCCAGGCTATGATAGGTGGGTGGACGTGGGCAACATGGGGCAGCCTGGCGGGTTGGTGGGGGAGGTAGGCCTCAGCTTATGCGGCCCACTGAAGTTTATGCGGCCTACTCCACACCAGCCACATGGCTGTCCTGTTCTATCCTGAGGTCTGCCCCCAAGTGGGGCTGGTGCCCAGGCAGCCTGGGGGGCTCCAAGTACACCTCATCCTTCCATCCACCCCAAGAAGTGTGTGGAGAGAGCTTTTGGCAGTGCCTGATGGGATCCTGGCCAGGTGGGGTCAGCTCTGTGCAGAGATGGCCTTGGCCCACTGCAGCTAAGGAGCCAGGGTGAGGATTTATGAGTGATCCGTCCATTCAGACCACCCACAACACAGCTGGGGAAACTGAGGCTGGAGGTGGTTCAGAGACTTAGGCAGGGCCGTGGTAGAGAGGCAGGGACTCCATCCCCCTTCTGAAGCTTCAGCCGTGACTCATGAGGGCCTTGCTGGAACCTTCGAAGGCTGGGGGATCTGAGGACGTCAGAGCCAGGAAAGGGCTGGTCCTTGGCAAGCTTGTTCCTTCTTCCATTGCATAACTGAGGAAACTGAGTCACAGGCAACCGTGACCTGTCCAGGTTCTAGGGGTAAGAAAGGCTGCGGGATCTTTCTGGGAGTCCCCAAAAGAGCCTCCCACCTGAGTGCCAGTGAGAGTTCCTGCCAGGGGCTTCCCCAGGCTGAGAGCCTCCCAGAGGAGGGTGGCAGTCAGGGTGACAGTGACACCCTCTCCCATCCTCTTACACCTAGGGAGGGCCTGAGAAGCTGGCAAGTCCCATTTTACAGATGAGGAAAGCAAGGCTGAGCAAGATTCAGCACCTTCCCTAAAGCCACATGGAGAGTGAGCGGCAGAGTCAGGGCTGCTCTCAGCCTCCAGCCTGCTCTGGGCACCAGGGATTCAGGGAGGAGTTGGTGGGACCCTCCCTGCTTTGGAGGAGTCAGAGCTCCCTGGCCTTCAGACTCCACGTCTAGTATCTGACCCCCATGCCCCCCACCCCAGGCCCGGAGCTGCCTGGCATCTTGTCTTCTAGATCTTTCTAGGTCAGACAGCCCCTTCCCTGGAGGGCCTCCAGCAGAGGCATTGGTGTGAAGGGACAAGCACTAGTCACTTCCACCCACCACTTCCTGCCTTCCAGGCTCTGTCCCCAGAGACAGGGTCCCCCCCCTCTTCCCCTGCAAGCATCTTCTGCCTGGCCCCAGTGTGGCCTCTGGAGGAGTTAACGATGCCTAGACCCCATGGTGCCACTGGCCAAGGCTGATCCTGTAATTACCACAGTTAAGAATAGCCTTGAAGGACCAGTGAGGACTGGAATTTCTCAAATCACTCCCAGATGGGTGGCTAGGCCAGGGTCCTCCTCTCTCTGCCCCCCAGCCCTGGCCCCTGCTCTGCCTGGTGGATGCTAAGGATGTGTGCCAGCTCCTTGGCTGTTCTGAGAGGTGGCGGGTCCCCTGCACCCCCAGATGTCCTGGAAGCCAGAGCCCCCCACTGACTCCCTGGAGTGCTGGGGCTGCTGAACGAGTCTGAGCTGAGCATGGAGAGTCTAGGGTGTTAACTGTGGGCACAACTGATGGGGAGGTGGCAACTGCATCCACTCCGCCACCTTCGAGTTCTTGTTTTACAGATTTTCCATCTTGGCTTGGGCAGAACAGTGTTTGCCCTTATGAGAGCTAGAGGAGGACTGGTGTCATGTACACACCCTGTCCCCTCCTCATCCTCATCCAGGGGCCTCCTCTGTGGTCCCATCTATGCCCTCCTCTTGGCATTCATTGAGTACCTGAGGGGAAGCCACAGTGGAAGGAGCAGGGGCTGGGAGCCAGGCCAGCCCTGCACATCAAGGTCCTGTCTCTGCTCAGGCAGCTGGTCCACAGAGGGCTGCCCAGCACTTGGTGTGCCTGGCCCCATGCTTGGCACAAGGTGGAGGTTGGGGGATAACGAGAGGACCAGCAACCTGCACCAAAGGAACAGCTCATGCTTTGGTCTTGGAGACACAGAGATATACCTGTCTTGGGTGCCATGCTTCCAGGTGGCATGAACGTCTGTGAATGGGCTGGGTGAACTGTATCACTCCACTTACCCCCATAGAAACAAGGTCTACAGCTCACGCTGGCCGTAAGTCCTCCCGAGTGGTGGGCCCCCCTATCAGTGGCTAGGGAACAGGTATCGGGGTCCTGTCTCCACTTAACCGTGAGCATGTTGTCTTCCCTCCTTGTGGCCCCTCCTTTTCGATAGACGAGGTTACCAGGCATAAAACAAGAGCATGTGTCATCTGCATGGCCCAGGGCCTGCTGCGGTCAGCACCCGGTGATGGGGGCTCGCACACCCTCAGGTCTGCCCCTGGTCCCTGGCCTGGAGTCAGGGGGCTCATCCTGGGTGAGGCTGCATCTCAGCTTGGTCGCCCACTGGCTGGGTTCTCCCCTCCTCCAAAGCCCTAATTTGATGGCACACTCCAGACACCGTTCCTTGGAAGGCTTTCTTTCTTTGGGTCCTGCCACTCCCCACCCCCACCCCCCGTCACCATCCCACTCGGCCAGGTTTGCTTTGCAGTGAAAACATTTCTTCAGCAGCCACCGTGTTCAGCAGCGGCCTCAGGCCCACAAAGGCCCCTTTGATGAGGCAGCCACAGGCGGGGGAGGCGGGCCTGGCCGCAGCCACTCCTGTAATGGGACCCAGGCCTACAGGAAATCCACCTGGACTGCCGCTGCTGCCCCAGGAAGAAGGGTCCCCACCTAGGCCCACTGCCACCACCCACTGCCCTCCATGACCCATGGCCCACCCCCTCCCTCCTCTTGCCAGAGCCCTCAGCAAGCCGCTAATTGAATCCAGAGCCTCGCGTGGCTGGGCCTGACTTGGTGCTGAAATCAACACCCACGCTGCGGGGCCTGCTCTTTGGGTCTGGCTGGGCTGACTCTGTCCCACCAGGGGTGAGCCTGGGGACTGGAGCCGGGACCATGACCTGTGGGACAGTGGTATGGGGCCTGCAGGAGGCTCACTCTAGCATGTTCAGGGCGTCCCTGCAGCCCAGTGGGCCCCCTCACCTCCTTCCCACTGAGGGTAACAGGAAAAGGTGCTGTGTCCATCACTGTCCCCAAGCTCCCTGCACCTAGTCCAGGTCACAGCCGCACTCAGCATTCCTGCCCGCATCTCAGCATGCAGCCTTCCTGGAAATTACTCCCATTTCCAGGGTTTCTGGAAAGCTTGGGCACATCCCTAGTGCAGGAGCTGAGGGGGCATCCCAAGGCCACCAGTCATGGTGCCATCTGCAGGCCAGCCTGGGCCGTTTGGTCCTGGTCCCAACCTGTCCATGGGGTCCCTGCCTTTGATGATTCACACTTCACCAAGGCCCTCACTACAGACGGGGGCAGGAGGCAAGGAGCAGGATTTCCTGCTGCACCCATGCTGGGCAGTGGGGGTGGCAGGTAAGAGTTGGGGCCATGCAAATCATCTAGCTCTCCTGGGACCTTGTAGGGAAGGTCCTGGAGGCCATCTAGTCCTAGGACCATCCCCATGAGGCCTGGAATGAGAGTGCCCAGGGCACTGTCCCCAGAGGAAGGCAGGCAGTGAAATACCCCTCAGACCAACCCAGGAGGGCCTCACCTGGCCCCATGTCTGCCACGAGACTCTCGCAGCCCCACATGGGCCAGAGCTCCCGCTGGCAGATGGGGCCTAGGGAAGGTGAGGTTCCCTGACCAGTCCTTGTCCGAGGCCAGAGGCAGGCCGGCTCCCACAGCGAGGGCTGTCCCTTCTCCGTATCCCTCCACCCAGCCCTTCTACCCTGGGACTGAGCCTAGGAAACACATTTCATCTTTTATTTTTTCTTACAAAAAGCCTTCATATCATTGTTTGTTTTACAAAAACCAAAGTCCTTGTCTCTGAGTTTGAAAAACATCTTCCCAGAATAAATGGGAAAGGATCTCTTATAAATATATATATATATTTTTAAAAAAGCAAAACATGTTCCTAAAGCATCTTCTTTTCCAGTTTCTTTTGTTCCTTCGCTTCCGGGGGCTGAGGCTAGAGTCGCACAGCCCCATCGCCCACCTGCTCTCCCTCTGCTCTTTCTGGGGGTTTCCTTCACTGGCCCCCAAGGTCTGCTTGGGGTAGGAGAGCCCAGCAGGGTCCAGGCCTATGTTACCAGCACATGGCAGGGCCCGCCATGCCCCAGGATTGCACATTGCAGAGGGTGGGGCGGACGCCATTCTCATAGGCACTCGGCTCTGGGGATGTTAGGGCTCTTCACTGGGCCGCAGCATCTCACAGATGAAGAGACCGAGGTACAGAGGGGGCAGGGCCCAGCTGTGGTCACACAACCCGGCTTGCACATGTCCCCGCGGTTGGGACTGAGAACTTCATGGTGTGGCAGCAGAAGGGAGCTGGCCGTCTCAGTGGCTGAGAGCCCAGCCCTGGCTGCCCTGTCTCTCCCTGGCTTAGATATAGGGCTTTGCGTGGAGGGGTGACTGGAGGCCAGGCCCTGGGAAGCCCATGAGCGGCACCTCACACTCAGACCCGCCGGGCAGGGCCTCTCCACCGCCCTCTCTTGCCTTTGGGCCTGGCTCCAAGGGGGCCTTCACCCCCTCCAGTTCCAGGGGCCCAGGCCCCAGCCCCAGTTGCCCTTTGTCCTGAGCTGCTGCTGCCACAGCCCGACCCCGACGCACACAGTAGGCTGCCCCCACCGCAGCCAGCGCGGCCAGGAGCACCGCGGCCAGGGTGGGTGCGATGAGGAGTGGCAGGTTGCCCTCGCGGGCCTGGGTGACTGGGGCATGGTTGGAGTGGACGGCTGGGGGTGTGCGGGCCTCCCCGCAGGCCTCCTCACCCTCTGGCACCCGCCCAGCCCCCAAAGGCATGACACAGATGGAGTAGGTGGCATTGGGCCGCAGCTGGGTGACTGTGTACTCAGTGAGTGAGGCGGGCAGCCGCAGTGTCACCAGCCGCTTGTCAGGGCCCGACAGGTTGCGATAGGTGAGGCGGAGGCTCCGGAGCTGCACGGAGCTGCCCTGGAGGTAGCGCTGCAGCCCCACACGCAGGGAGGTGGGGCTCACTGGCTCGATGCCCAGGGACAGGAGCTGCGGTGGCTTCAACGTGGCTGGTGTAGGACTGGGCCTCGTTCCCTCCCCCATCTGGCTCTCACAGTACAGGCCTGTGAAGCCCTCGGGGCACAGGCATGCCAGGTGGTGCCATGCCCCCAGATGGCATGTCCCCCCATTGAGGCAGGTGGACGGTGGGCAGTCCTGGGGCTGGGGGACAGGCCCTACCGTTGGTGGGGCACTGGAGGGTGCGCTGGGGGTCTCAGTGGCCGGCTCTGTGGCACTAAGCCAGGTAGGAGCCAAGCTAGAAGGCAAGGGTGTGGGATCCCGTACCATGGGCCTCGTGGTGGGCACTGTGGCCGTGGTGGTTGTGGCTGGGCAGCCGAAGTCAGCGTAGTCAAGCTCCAGGAGCAGCCGGCCAGCATTCTTGGGTGGGAAGTGACAGCGTGTCTCCTCGGGGCTGGCCAGTGTGATGTGGCTCTCGCGCACCCAGGGGCCAAACCAGCTCAGGGAACACACACAGTTGAAGGGGTTGCGGGCAGCTGCCAATAGCCGCAGGCGAGGGAAGAGGCCCGAGAGGTCGCTAGGCAGGGCCTGCAGACTCAGGTTGCTCAGGTCCAGCTCCTGCAGAGCGGTGAGGGCGGCCAGGTCCTCGGGGCGCAGCTGGGCGATGCGGGTGTTGCCAGCTAGCCACAGGCGCGTCAGGCCTCGCAGGCCTCGGATCACAGGTGGCACGCGCTCCAGCTGGTTGTCAGACACATCCAGATCATGGAGGTTGCGCAAGCGGCTGAAGAGCCCCTCGTCCAGCTGCTGCAGCCCCAGGCCAGCCAGCCGCAGCGCCTCCACATTGGCCGTGTCCAGGATGCCGGGTTCCAGGGCCAGGAGGCTGTTGCGGCTGAGGTCCAGCAGCAGCAGGCGGGGCAGGCGCAGCGGGGGCAGTTCCCGCAGCTCATTGTCCTGCAGCTTGAGCTCCAGGAGGCGGTCGAGTGTGTCGAAGGCGCCAGGCTGGATGTGGCGGATGCGGTTCTTGCCTAGGTAGAGACGCTCGAGGCGCCGCAGGCCACGGAAGGTCTCGTTGGTGATTTCATGCAGTTTGTTGGCTGTCAGGTCCAGGTTGCTGAGGTTAGTGAGTGGCTGGAAGACCCCGCTGGGCAGGCTGGCGATCTGGTTCTGTGATAGGTCCAGGAGCTGCAGGCCCGGCAGGCCAGCAAAGCTGCCTGCGTCGAGCGTGGTGATGCCATTCTCAAAGATGTACAGGCCCACTGTGTCAGGTGGCACATCTTGGGGCACCATGGTCCCTTGGCGGGCAGTGCAGAAGACCGTCTGTGGCTGGCTGCACTGGCAGCCAGATGGGCAGCCCTGCACCCTGGACCCCAGGGCCAGGAGTAGGAGCAGTGGCCGAAGCGGAGGGACCCTGGAGCACATCTTCTGTCCCTGGGAGCAGAGAGGAGGCAGACAGGAGACTGTAAGTCAGGGGCCTAGAGGGCAGCCACGCCAGGAAGAACTAGAGGGAATTCATTGCTCCTTCCCCAAATGCAAGAGAACCCAACAGTTAGGAGTCAGGTCACCAGTGCCCCTGACCCAGGTCCTGTCCGAGCTCTGACACTCCCTTACTGTGTGACCTTGTTATATCCAATGAACACAGAGGTCAGCATTCAGCCTGACATCCACTGAATGTGGAGTGACCACACACTGCTTCCTCCTGAACCCTAGGTGCTCCTGCCTCTGCCTAGGTTAGGTCCCCGAATCCTCTGCCTCAGAGGTGGACAGGGAAGGAGAGAATCATGAGACTTGGAGTGGCAGCTCCTCCCTACAGGGTCTGGAAGAAAGGGGTCAGGCAGGCAACTGGGTGGGTGTGTAAGCAGAGAAGCTGGCTGCCCCAGCCGCTGGACCCTGCTGCCATGCTCCATGTCCCTCCCTCCTTGGAGGAGGGACCACAGTGGGAAGACTTCACATGGAAACTATGGGATCCGTGTTTTTCCACTTGGGCAGTCAGACCTGCTTAGGCTAGGGGCCGCAGGCTGCCAGGAAGTGGCCGGTGGGAGGTTCCTGGAGGAAGGACAGAGGCCACAGGCATTGGCAGGTGTCCCCCGTTAGGGAGGGAGGTGGGGAGCTGAGGCTGGTGACAGAGCTGTAGCTGGGGGGCCACAGGGCTCAGGTGGGGACACTGGCTGCATGGCAGCCCCAGGGGCAGTACCAGGCCTAGGAAAGCTCCGCAGCCATTCATCTATTGTTTCTCGGGGTCTGCCCTGAGCTAGGCACCAAGAAAGATGAGCAGCAGCCATCCCCTTGGCAGTGACGGTGCAAGTCCTTCCTACTAAGTGTTTACCGTCACCTCAGGCAGCGCCCCCGGCAGCCAGTCAGGGCAGACAGAAGAAAGCAGGGCTCATGGAGATGCATGGACTCGCTGTCATTGCAGTGCCAGCAAGTGAGAGCCAGAGCCCAGGTCTGCAGCAGCTGCCTGTGAGGGGTGCATGCCCTCCAGATACCCTGGGGGCGGGGGCTCCCACCAGCCATTCCAGGCTCCAGATCTTAGCTGCACTGCCCAAGTCAGGCAGGTCTGTGGCTGGCCCCCATCACCCAGACTCCTGGGGGGACCACGGGCCATCCCCAGGAGCAGCCCTCCCCGCTTTGGCACCCCTAGAAGTCCCTGAGCCTCATACGGAGTGCCAGCCCGTCCCTGGGAAGCATCTTGCCCAGTGGCGCCTGTAGCTCACACAAGGGCCTTTTGTGCGGGAGCCTGGGCTTCACCTTCCCCCAGGCAGGCCATGCAGGTGGTCCAGGTAACATGACCCCCACCCAGCCTGCAGTCCACCCCACTGCCCCAGGCTGGGGGTAGCCATCCATGGGGCCCTCTCTCCCCCAGGTACTCGGGCTGCTGGAATGTGAGAAGGTGGAGGAGCAGGTGGTCCCAGGACAGATGAGACAAGTGACTGAGAAGGTGGCCACTGGGGTGTGCAGTGAGCTCGAGGTGGAGGAAGGAGGCCTTGTCCCCCAGGTTGGGCCCACACAGGCCCTGCCTACCTATAGTATTCCCCTGCCAGGGTCATCTCCCCTAGGAGCCACCGACCGGGAGCCCCTAGCCAGTTAGCGATAACAAGTGTCCTTCAGAGGCCAGCAGGGTAAGCGCACCTGACCTAGCGGTGCCCTCCCTCACTGTCACATGCCCCCTTACCTCCCTGAAGCAAGACCCGGCCTGCCTTTGCCATAGGTGTCTCCAAGCCTGCTTAACTCAGCCCTGCTGAGTGAACAGCCCAGGAGGGCCTGGCACTGAGCATTGGAAGAAGTGAGCATCCTGAACCCCAGGCACGCGTCCCTGGCCTGGCCAGCCACCACCCCAGGGGGGCTCGTGTCTGATGACCTAAGGCCCTGGGGCCACACCCCCAGCCTTCTCCTCCCCCATGGGACCTGCTCCACCCTCACTGACTCAGAGGATGGTGGGTGCAGCCTGGCCTCCAGATGTGGGCTGAGTGACCCCCACCCACCCCATGTCTATGTGGGAGGTGAGGCTGCCTCTGCCTGAATCAGCCCTCCCAGTGGGGCCAGGCCAGGGTCAGGAAGGGAACAGCCAGGCTCCAGGGTGGGAGGGGACCCTACACGTGGCTAGCCTGGCCACCCCTGTGGCCTCAGCTCCCCTTGGGCCTCATATAAGGTCACAGTAAAGAGCTCTCACTCCAGGCAGGCGGCCCTAGGCTCAGGTGTCCAAGCTGCAAGGCCGCAGACAGCTTCTTTGCTCTCACGCCTCTGTTTTTTCATCTGAGTATCTGGGACACTTCAGGGCTGCATGTGGCGGCCTCAGTCGCTCGAGGCCTGGTGTGCAGGCTGGCTCTTGGGGGCACATGCTCCACCCCGCACTGGGGAGGGGGACCAGCCATAGCTCTGGGCTGCATAATCTGTTGGGTCTTTAATCGGCAAGGTCGTGAAGGGGGAGGGGACCCTGTGGTCCATCTGGCCACAGGGTGGCTTTCCTGCCCACTGGTATTGAGCTGTGGAATGTGTATCCCTGTCAGCTGGACAGGGGTCTGGGTCAGGACTGTGGGCTGGGGCCCTGGACTGACCACCCAGCAGGCAGCAGCCAACCTGCTTGCCAGCCCCATAAAATGTGGGATTAACTCTTTTGCCTGAGCCCCAATTCTACCCCCACAGCAAAGGGAGGAGGGAGGACGCAGCACTGGAGCTTTGGAAAACCCCGGAGTGTGTAAGCTACAGGCTGGCAGCTCTGAGGGTGCCGCTAGGGGCTCTTGGCACTGACAACCCATCAGCCAGCCCCAGAAGGAACCCAGCAGGGGAAGGCTGACCATGGAGGGGACGGTGGCAGAGTGGCAGGGGACAGAGGCCAGACTTCCTTTCTCAACTGTGGGCCTCAGTTTCTCATGTCTGGAGTTGCTGCAAGCAGCCCTGCCCCTCACCCTTTGGAGTTGTAGTTTTCTGTTGTTTTGTTTGTTTTCAAATGGGGAAGTTCTGTTAACAAGATCTGGGAGCCGTCCAGCCCCGCCTGGGGTCTGGGTGTGTGCTTGGTGTGTGCCTGGGGCTGGGAGCTGTCTACAAGTCATGCAGTGGTTGCCACCGCCTACCCACCCTCCCACCCAGTGATCCCAGGACGTGGGCTTTGATATTTGATCCACTAGCCGAGGCAGGGAGGTGAGACCTTTTCCTCTGCCAAGGGTACAGGGGGTGTTGTGGAGGCAGCCCTAGGATTTAGGGGTGTTGGGTATGGGAAGACAACATCGAGGGTCTGGGGTCTCCTTCCTCCACCCAAGTCCTCAGCTTTGTCTAGTGCTGCTAAGTGGTGGTAAACATTGGCTGCAGAGGGTGGTACTTATAAATGCAGAACCCTGCCTACCCCTCCAAACCCCCCGAACTGGCCTGGAGTGCTACTGAAGGAGGGGGCTTTGAGCCAGCTTTATACAAATTGGAGGCCCAGGGTCAAGGCCCCCACACGGAGGCTGCCCTCCATCCTGGGGGCTGGGGAGCTGGGGGGGTATCTCCAGTTATGGAAAGGGGTACGTGGGGGGTGAGCTGTCCTTTGGCGGCCCCCTTCAGCACAGGACTTCAGGGAGGAGCCCTATGAGTAAGGAGGATGAGGGTGGGCATCCCTCTCAACTCTCAGAGGGATGCCCACCCTCCCCGGGGGTGCAACACACATATGCCCAGGATCAGGCAGGATGGGCAAGGGGGTGGCATGGCTGGGGTGGGACCCAGGCATCTGGTGACCACCTCTCTCTGATCCTGGGGCAGGCGGTGTGCCTGCTGAGTAGGGTACAGGCTTGGACATACAGATAGTCTGAGGCCAGCATGCCCCCGTCCTGTGCCAGATGCTTCAGAGTGGGTGCAGGACAGGCGCTGTGGGTCTGACCCTGTGGCTCTGGGCCCCCGATCCCTGTGCTGGCCCGCTGAGGTTCTGTGCGGCCGGCCAGGCCTGGCAGCAGCCCAGCCCCGGGAGTCTGCCAACCCCTCCAGGCAGGCGGGACTATGCTGGCGGCCAGGACGGCTGGCTCCAGTTTCGCTGACGTGTCCGAGGAGGCTCAGGGCCTGGCTGGGTCCGCCCTGTCTCCCCTTCCTTGGGACACAGCAGTCTCAGGGGCAGGGCAGAGAGGTCAGGGGTCTCTGTCCTGGGCTTTCACAGAAGGGCAGAGAAGGCTGGGCCTCAAGTTCCTCAGGGGCTGTACCAGGTGGGCCCTCCCGCTAGGGGCAGGGCCAGACCCCTGGCTGGTGATTAAGCGGGGGACCCCACTGGTGTCAGTCTCTTTCTTACTCCATCTACTACCCCAAGCCAGCAGCTTCATTCCCCAGATAATGCCACAGACAGGAGCTCAATCAGGCATTCACATGCTTTGTGACCTCACCCAAGCACTCTCCCCTCTCTGGGCTTCCGTCTCCCAACTGTGATGCCAGGGCTTTGCCCCCTCCCCCCGCACTCCCGCTGCACGCTGCACATCAGAATCGCCCAGGAAGCTTTCAAAAAAATACCCAAGCTGGGGCCCCACCCCCAGGCCAATTAAACAAGAATTTCTAGGGGTGAGGCCCAGGAAGAGCTGTATTTTGGAGAAGCTCCTTGAGTGAGTCCTCCACACAGCTAGGGTTCAGAACACCAAGGCAGAGGGTTGCAAAGGGGATAGTCAGAATGTCAGCTCGTCTTCCTGTGCAGGGAGGGGCTCTGGATCCCAGAGCAGGCGTGGACCAGCTGGCAGGGCTGGGAGAGGAGCGGGCACGGGGCCTTCCATCCATCTCCACCCAGGAGGCTGGCCCGGCCCCAGGTGGGTGCCTTCAGTGGCACCATGGGTGACTTGGCAGCTGCCAGACCTGTTAGCCCAGGGCAGGGAGACCAGTGACTAAGGCCAGGCCCCAGCTCAAGTGAGTCCCTGGGGCGGTGGGACGTGCCATCTCAGTCACAAGAGGTGCAACCTGTCGGGGAGGACACCTGTGGCCCCAGGAGCTGTGTGGTGGCTGCAGCCCAACTAGAAATGGGCCAGTCCAGATGCCACTGTTGGCACGCAGCAGGTGTGATGCCACCAGGGCTGGGCCCTCACAAGGGGCACCCTCACTGCCCTGTCCCCACCCAGGGCCAAGCACCCATCTAGTAAGGCCCTAACCTGCAGTTAACCCCGAACTTGCCAGAAGAACACCTTAGTCACCAAAGGAAGGCCGCCAGCCCTAAGCACCCTGGGCCAAGGGATTCTGAGAAGGAAGTGGCCCTAGAAGGGGTCTTGCCCTCCTGGAGCTCCCCATGCTGAATCCCTACAGTAGCCCAGCCCGTGGCAGAAATGGTGCCCCTGGGGTCTGTGAGCTGATCAATGGGCAGACGGGATGGATTCAGGGAGGCAGAACAGGACCTGGCCACTGAGCCACAACCCTGCCCCCGCACTGCTCTCAGTGCCCAGCAGGGCTCGGGGCCCAGGGCCAGCAGGGGCCCCAGCCCCTTCCTGGTGCAGGCCTGCTCCCTCCTCCCTCCTTAATTAAATCTCTCAGGCAGCCCCTGAGGAATGTCAGAGCCTTATTACATTCCCCATGAGGAGTCCGGTGGGGGCCGTTTCTAACCTTGAAGAATTGGCCCCTCGCCTGCCCCCACCCCCCTAAAACTGAGGTGGTTCGAGGGAGCCTCCTCCAGCCTCCTCACACCCAGGGAGGCTGGAATGAGGAAAAGCGGGGGAGGCCAGCAGCCCAGTGAGGAGGGAAAGCAATCCGGCTGACTCTGGAATCTGGAATGTGGAAACTGATAAAAGGAAGGAGGCTGAGGCCCTGCCCCTCCTGGTGCAAGCAGGCTCCCCAAACACCCCCGCCTGCCCCCAAACACACAGCCCTGCTCCAGTCACGTGCATGCAGACACGCCCATGACAGACACACACCCACTGGGCCATGCTCCTGCTGACACACACAACACACACACACACACACACACACACACACACACACACACACACACACACACACACACACACACACACACACGAGCACCCTCCCCCTTCTCCCAGAACTCACGCAAAATCCACAGCAGTGAGGGGAGCTGGTTTTCTTGGCAGCACAGAGCCTTGGGCTCCCCAGCCAGGGAGAGGACTCTAAGGGCAGTTGATGGGGAGTCCAGAAGAGGTCACTAACAGAGTTAGGTGGCCTTGCTGCACTCCCGTGAGCTCAGGGCTGGTGAGGGATGGCTCTGTGGGCAGACTCCCCTCTGCACACCTCTGCTCTGCCAGCAGGACTGGCTGGCTGGCCTGCTGAGGTGAGAGCTCCCTCCTGGGCTCAGCAGGGCCCTGCTTTCTTGTTCCCAGAGGCTGCCAAGTACAGTGCCGGCACCCACTTATAAGCCAATGCACTTATAAGCCGACTTAATTCTATTTACTTGGGAATTGTCCCAGCTTCCCCAGGGCTACCCATGGGGGTGACAGTGATGGGAGGTGGAAGCAGCGGACCCATCTCCTGCCCGGGGCATCTCCCTGGCCCCTGGGCTGCCTGCCAGAGGGGCATTCCTGGGGAAAGCACAGGTCTGGGCAGTGTCTGAGAGGCTCCTTATGCTGAACCCTCTTCTCCCATTCCCAGAATGTGGAGAGAGAAGTGTCATCCAAATGCCCTGAGACCACAGCCCTCGACCCCACCTCCATCTGACCCTGCGGACCCACAAGTATCAGGGCAGTTATTCCAACGTGCAGGAGACCGGGAGGTGGGGACAGGCAGTGCCCAGACCCCAGGCTGGCACGCGTGTGCACATCCTCCCTCCCCAGGCCCAGGGGAGGCTAGATAATGGTCTGGAGGGGATCCAGCTGGGCTGCTCATCACCAGAGCCTCTTCCTGCCTCTGACACTCTGTTTACAGAAGCTCCAGGCCAGCTCCCCTGGGAGAAGAGAGTAAACTCAGGGGACTGCTCCCCATCCCCCACCTGCTTGCTCCAGCTCTGTTGAGTTTTGTCAGTAGCTGGACCCATCCTGGACGTTGATGCCCACGGGGCTGGCTTTAATGGACCCTGCTTGGAAAGCCCTAGCCCAGCCACCCCTCTATGCCCTCGACACCCAGAGTACAGTCTAGTGTGAAGAGACCTTGGAGATTTTATCTAGTCCCCAGCCCTGGAGGCTCTCACCCTGGGGAAGGGGACTCTAGGTCCTGGTGCCTCTCTCCAGAGCCTCATTTGCCCTTGGTGCAAAAGGCAGGTGGGGGGACACCTAGACCCTCAGGACCTCTTGCTTTCACCACGCACACTCCACCCGTGGGCCGTAGCAGGAGAGGTGGTCAGTGACCCTGGTTTGGTAATCGTTAACGAATGGGGGAAAGGCAGAATGGTTGGCACCAATCGGCTGGCCTGCCAGTGACCACAGGGGACCTCGGCAGTCCTCAGGCCCCAGCACTGCCAGCCCAGGGACACAAAGGACTAGGCTGGCTCCAGGCCACTGGGTTTGCAGCCTAAGCAAAGCCCCTTCCCTGGCAGAGGCAGAGACCTGGCACCCTGATACCCAGAGCACTAAGAGCCCTGGCCAGTCCAGGTCTATCCCCGACCTGGAGGGATGGGCATCAGACACCCACCAGCCACTCCCCAGCCCTCCCTAGGGCTGCATATCTGTGGCCTGATTTGAATGACAAGGGTCCAGAGGACCCCCAAGCAGCCCTTCTGCCCAGGAGCACCTACTGCCGGACCCAGGAGGGAAAAGTAACCCAAGCCTACGACTTGACTATCCCCCTCAAACGGGTTTGATTCATAAAACTGGTCATGCCGGAGGGCCCAGCCGTGGGAGGAGGAAGCAAGGGAGGGGGTGTTTATTTTGTCTGCTCGCAGCCTCGAGGGCTCAACGCACACTCAGGCGCTCACCCTGGCCGGCTGCGGGGCTGTCGGCACCCCAGGACTGCCAGGGAGGGAATTCACAGGGCCTGCCCGCTGGGCGGCCCAGGTGACCGTGCGGCGACCGTGCCATGGTCCCGCCCAAGAGTGCGTGTGTGCGCGCGGCGGTGGTCCACGACCGTGAACTGCGCGTGTGCACAGCCTGGCCGTGGCGCCCCGTCCGCGCCTGCAGCCCCCCAGCCCCGCAGAAACTCACCGGGAGGCGGCGGCAGCGGCGCAGAGAGCCGGGCAGAGCAGGCCGCGGCCTCAGTCCTTCCTGGCCGGCCGGCCCGAGGTAGAGGGGGGTTCCTGGGTCCCGAGGCAACCACGTCCGTGTCCGTGCCCGTGTCCACCCGCCCCGGGCTCGGGCTCCGGAGTCCGCTCGCGGGAGGCAGGTCGCGCCTTAAGAGTCCCGGGGGGCGGGCCCGCCGCGGCAGGGGGCGGAGCCTCTCCCCATTGGCTGGTCCGGGGCCGCCTGGAGACGCCCCTTCCCCACCGAGGGGTTCCTGGGCTGGAATGGCCTGGTCTTCACCCTGCGGCCTTCCGACCTTGGTGGACAAACCTTGCCTGGCGTGAGTTTGCTGGATGACACTGGGCAGGTTCCTGCTTTTTGTGTAAAAAGCAAGAGACTATTGAGGAATCTTAAGAGTCACAGTCCAGATGCCTATGAGGCACCAGGCAGGTGACATAAATGCTAGAAGTCCACTCCAGGGCCTGGGTGGCCCTGGACAAATAGGGTGACAGGAGTGGGGCTGCTAAGAGTTCAGTCCTCGTGACCATCCCAGGCCTGCTAGAGCTTTGGATTTTTGAAGAGAAACTGGAAATCCAGATTTTTAGGTGAAATCTCTCAATGTGTTATTGTTGGTAGCTAATCCCAATTTGAAAAAACTCCTGGCAGCCCACAGAAAGCCCTTTCAAGAGCCTCCTAAGTACAGACTCCAATGCCAAATCCAAGTTCAGGGTCCTCTTACCCATGACAGCCTTTAGAGCGGTGAGCACCCCTGGACTCTCTTCCCACCGTATTATGAGATGAAGGGGCTGAGTCAGGGAGGGCAGTAGTGGTCTGCCCATGGCCCCACAGTTACTGGCAGCTTCAAGCCTGGGATGTGGAGGCATAGGGGCAGTCACTGTCAGTGGGTGGGGCCTGGGCTGCAGTTGACAGTGGCCCTTGATCGGGCAGGAGGGGGTGGGTGCCAGGGGCTGGACCAGTCCAGAAAAATCCCCTGCCTTGGAGGATTCCAGGAAAACACTCTACCCTCCTCCCCCTCTGCGTTTGTGGTCAGTCATGCCTCAGAGCCTTTGGGGGCCCAGCTCAGCTCCTGACTTCCGGAGAGCCCTTGTACACCCACACCCACTCCAGCCCGGCCTGTAGCCAAGGCCCTTGGCCGGGCTAGCTCTAGTCTTTGGGGGACCTGAAGGTTTATCCCCAGGAAGCTGGGCCACACCAGCTAGAGGGTTTTGTAGTCTCTGGAGAACTCAGTTATCTCCAGAAGGCAGGATGGCCTCTGTCTAGCTGTCAAGGACTAAGCAGGGTCTGGCTGGGACAGTCACCTTCTAGAACTCCCCTCCACAGGACCCTCTCCCCACAGGGCCCCTTTCCAGGGCTGGCGGGCCTCCACACCCCACACGTTTCTCAGTCTACATGGATTAGGGCATGGCTTACAGACCTCTGCTCCTGGGTCAGTGCTGGCCCTTGGATGCATTTAGTGTGGCCTTTATGGGAGTTTTTACAACTTTGAAGGCCCTGCCAACATTGAAAAATCAGGTGGTTTCGTATTAAACTGGGGCTTCCCAGCTTGCATTGAACAGGAACGCTCAGCTGGGGCTGAGCGGCAGCTGCTGCCTCTGCCAAGGCGTGGACTCACGGATCACCCCAGTCCCCACCATTCCATGCTGCCTCCCACCAAGCTGTCCACTCACTTGAGCTTCCTGCCTGGACTCAGAACCATCTCAGCTTCCCGTCAGTGCTGTGCGGCCTCTTGTGAGACTTTCCCTGCCTCTTCCCTTGGCTCTGTGTCCTCAGAAGCCCTCAGAAGCATCCACAGATGCCCAGTGTGAGGGGCAAAGAGGGCTCCAAGAGCCTGCAGCCTGACTTTCCCCAAAGAATGGGACTTTCTGCTGGCCTTGAAGCTTCTCGACTCTGTGACCAGTTCTTGCAGATAGAGAGACCCCATCTGTGTGGTGTCTACCCGCTGCTCCAATCCTGTGCCCTGGGCTTACACAGGTCCCCACCCACCCAGAGGCTCAAGGGAAGCTTCTAGGAGACCGCTCTCAGTTTATCCAACATTGCCTCGTCTGATTTCAAGGCTCCACCCACCTTTAGAACCTGGTTACCGGCAGCCCGCATATAGCGAGGGAGCTAGGAAGTATGGGGGTGCAGGTCCAAGGATCCTAACTCCCCAGCCTGGGTGACAGGGACAGATCCAAGGGACCCAGACTGCTTTGGACTGGGGCAGTAGCAGAATGTCTGGGGTGGTGGGAAGGGGCCTGACGGGGAGAGAGGGGCTGGAGGGGAAGACAGAGGAGGAGGCTTGCTGCTGCTCTTTGCAGCAAGCACACCCTTGGTGCTTCCCCTCTGTGCTAATCAGAGAGCTGATGGGCTTATCTGGAGGCTGAAGCTGCTCCTACCTCCCGGTTGGTACTGAGGTTGTCCTCTAGCTCCTGGGACCTGGCTGAGGGGTGGGGGCAGATCTGGGCTCTAGACCTTCTATAACTTTATGCCTGGGACGGACCCCTGGACCTGGGTCAGGGTCAGAGCCTTCCCAGTGGCAGACCCAGATTCCAACAAGAGAGGTGCTGGCAACACCTCTTACCACTTCTGGCCCTCTGCCTGGCTGGGGCTCACCTCTGCCTGGCTGGGGTTCCGGACCCAGACCCAGCTTGGTGCTCTCTTTTTTTTTGTTTTCTTTGTTGCTCGGGTTGGAGTGCAGTGATGCGATCTAAGCTCACCAAAACGTCTGCCTCCCGGGTTCAAGTGATTCTCCTATCTCAGTCTCCCAAGTAGCTGGGATTACAGGTGCCTGCCACTACGCCCAGCTAATTTTTTGTATTTATAGTAGAGACGTGGTTTCACCATGTTGGCCAGGCTGGTCTCAAACTCCTGACCTCATGATTTGCCCACCTTCAGCCTCCCAAAGTGCTGGGATTACAGGCATGAGCCATGGTGCCCAGCCCCCAACTTGGCTCTCTTTATAAGGCCTGGGGGTCAGGCCCATGCCAGTGCTTGGCCAACCTTTGGGGCTGGGTGCCATGACCCCATTTCTTGGCCCGTGCCACAGTAGGCAGGATGCTCCTGCCTGGCAGAGTTGTCCAGGTGAGAAAGACTTCAGGTGAGAAAGACTGGCCTGACCTGTCGGAGGAGCCAGCCCTGCCCTCCCGGACTTCCTGCCCCTCAGCCATAGCTCCTGAGTCAGTGGCTGGCTGGCTGGGTCGATGGGACGGGGGTGAGGGAGGCTGAGTGCCAGGCTTCCTCAGGTGGTTGGATGAGCACATAGGTGAGCCTCTGATGCCATGAGGAGGCCCCAGGCCTCTTTCCCACCTCTCACAAGGGCAGCTGAGGGGCCATGGGAGCCCTGCCCCGGCCACTTGCCCTCAGCTTCTGTCCTGAGACCTGTTTCCACTCCTCCCAACCTGTGTTCCCAGCAGCCAGTGTGATCCCTGCTGAGCGGCATTCTGGTCCTATCCTCTTTCTATTTTTATTTTTTGAGACAAGGTCTTGTTCTGTTGCCCAGGCTGGAGCAGGGTGATGCGATCTTTTTTTATTGTTTTTGGGTTTTTTTTTTGTTTTTTTTTGAGATGGAGTCTTACTCTGTCGCCCAGGCTGGAATGTCGTGGTGCAATCTCAGGTCATTGCAACCTCCACCTCCCGGGTTCAAGCGATTCTCCTGCCTCAGCCTCCCAAGTAGCTGGGACTACAGGTGCACACCACCACACCTGGCCAATTTTTGTATTTTTAGTAGAAACAGGGTTTCACCATGTTGGCTTGACTGGTCTCAAACTCCTGACCTCAAGTGATTTACCCACCTCGGCCTCCCAAAGTGCTGGGATTGCAGGTATGAGTCAGCATGCCTGGCTTTTTTGATTTTTAATTTTTTGAAGAGCCAGGGTCTCACGATGTTCCCCAGGCTAGTCAGTGTTGACCTACTGGGCTCAATGATCCTCCTACCTTGGCCTCCCTAAGTGCTAGGATCACAGACATGAGCCACTGTGCCTGGCCTAGCCTCTTTTGCTTGAAACGCACTGCCACCTTTTTGTTGCTCATCCGCTAGAGACAGAACTCCCCTCCTGACATGCACCAGCCCTTCCATCTAGCCCCTACTTGCCCATCCTGAGCCTCAGCCCTCACCCGCACTGTCCAGGCTGCCAGACACATCATCCATCTTGTTCCTCGGATAGGCCATGAACCCACCTGCCACAGGACCTTTGCACAGGCTGTGCTCACTCTGAAACTCTCTCCCTGTGAGGTATTTGATTTCTACGTGACCTTGGGATCGGAGGGAACACCCCCTCCCCAACAGCTGAGGCCCAGTCCCCCTGCCCTGTCATTGTGTGTCCTCGGTGAACCTTCCCTTCACATGTTTGTCTATGGGATTGTGTTTGTCTGCCTCTTGTGCTAGGCTGTGAGCACCTTGAGGACAGAGGTGGGGTCTCTTGCACTCACCTCTGGGCATACCTGCATGCAGGTTGAGCTGAGGACCAGGCACAGACCACCTCATCAAAGGAATGAATGATTGTGAATGAGTGAGTGAGTGAGTAAAAGCCCTGTTAAAGCTGCTGAAGGGGACTTGTTTCCAGCCCCACTGGAGCCAGTGTCCGTGTGGAGGGCACCGCAGGTCACTCACACCTTGGTCCCCGACCCTCCGCCTCTGCCACCACAGGCAGTGGTCAGGCCAGGTTGCAAAGGGCATTGCTGAGCCCGGTTCACCCTGCTGGGCCCGCAGTAATTAGGGGCCTGTGTTACTCACAGGTGACCAGCCCAAGGCACTCCAGGAAGTCATGGAGACACCCAGGACCCCACCCAGCTTCCCAGCCATTCTGTGGCTCCTGGCAGAGTTGGGAGGAGAGGTGGGCAGGACTGCTTAGTGGCCAGCTGGTGGGAGGGTCAACAATGGAGGGGCCTGGGCCCTTTGTCACTGGGGTGAGGGATAGAGGAGGCTGCCACAGCTGGGAGACTTCTGACCCTGGCAACACAGTGGGGATGGGGTTCTATTTGAGTGTGTCAGTGTATGGGTTGGGGGGTCCCTGTCTGCAGATCCCGGAAACAAGAAGCCAAGACCAAGCGCAGTGGCTCACACTATAATCCTAGCACTTTGGGAGGCTGAGGTGGGAAGACCACTTCAGGCCAGGAGTTTGAGACCAGCCTCGGCAACATAGTGAGACCCTGTTCTTACAAATATGAAAGTAAAAGGCCGGGCATGGTGGCTCACGCCTGTAATCCCAGCACTTTGGGAGGCCGAGGTGGGCAGATCACAAGGTCAGGAGTTCGAGGCCAACCTGGCCAACATGATGAAACCCCGTCTCTACTAAAAATACGAAAAAATTGTTGGTGGCCGGTGCCTGTATTCCCAACTACTTGGGAGGCTGAGGCAGGAGACTCGCTTAAACCCGGGAGATGGAGGTTGCAGTGAGCCGAGACTGTGCCATTGCACTCCAGCTTGGGCGACTGAGTGAGACTCTGTCTCAAAAATAATTAATTATTTAATTAATAATAAATAAAAGTAAAAATAGCCAGGCATGGTGGTGCTTGCCTGTAATCCCAGCCACTCTGGAGTCTGAGTGGGAGGGTCACTTGAGCCCAGGAGGTTGAGGCTGCAGAGAGCAATGATTATGCCACTGCACTCCAGCCTGGGTGACAGAGGGAGACCCTGTCTCTTAAAAAAAAAAAAAAAAGCAGCAAAGGTTAGGAGCGAGAAACACAGGAAGGCATCTGTCAGAGCTCTCCCAGGCCCCCACTCCCTTCAAAAGGCCCTGGAGTGGGAAGGCAGCTCTCACAGGGCGGAGGGGCTGTGCAGGGGTCTCCGAAAGGCCCTTGGAGGGAGGCCTAAAGCCCTGGGCAGTGACAGGCAGTTGGCCAAGGCTGAGCTGGGCATAGAGTGGCAGGGGCTCTCAGTTTGCCGACTCTGTCCCCAGCTGCCACCCCGTCCTGCCACCCCTTTGAGACCAGCGAGGGCCTGGGAGCATCCTGTCAGCAGACTCAGCGGGGCTACGTCCTGGGAAGGGTAGGGAGGCCCAGCAGCTGAAGGAGCTCCTTCTCCCAGGCACCTGGCTCCGATTTGGGCACAGGAACTTGAAGTCAGCGTGGAGGGGGCTCTGAGCCTTCAAGATATCATCGAGTCCCAGGGAGCATGGGGTAATCGAGTAGAGGGCGCCAAACCTTAATGCAGATCCGGAGCGGCAGGGCTGGCTGCACTGCTCCTAGACACTGCCTGTCCATAGGCAGCGCTGAGTGGGGTGGGGGCTCCTTGCATCTGGCGTCCCCTCTCCACCTTCCCTGGCAATGCTGGCCTGATGTCTAGGCTGTTGGAAGTGGGAGGGGGATGGAATGCACATGGGGTTTTCTTGGGCTGAGATTGGGCCCAAGTTTCCCTGTGCCCAGGCCCAGCTGAGTCCTGGAGTGACGCAGGCGTGCAGGTGGAGGCCTGAGAGGAGCAACTGGGGTGTGGGCGTTTGCTGGGCATGTGGGAAGCTCAGGAGAGGAGAGGGTTCCTGGGGACCAGGCTGAATGCGGCTGGATGGCCAAGTGGCTCCTGGTCACTGTGGCGCCTCTCTGGGGTTCCCACCTGGGGTCACGAGGCTGGCTGCCCTCCCACTGCCCTGACCCGCCATCCTGCCCTCTCTCCTCCAGGTGTCTCTTGCCCCTGCTGGACCCTGACTCTGGGCTCCTGGTCCTGGCAGGAAAGGTGAGTGAGAAGCTGGGGCTCTCACCGGCATCCACACCCTGGAGTCCAGCCCCTGGCCTTCCCTGGAGAGTGGAGGAACTAGTACAGGGCCTCTGTGTCTCCCCGTGCAGCCAAGGTGACTATAGCTCTCCTAGAACACTGGCCTTCCTGAGAACAAGACCGAGAATAGAGCGAGCTGAGCACACAGTCGGCACTCCATAAATTCTGACGTACACCCCCAGTGCTCACCTCATGCGCAGTGAGGCTGAGCAAGTGACATAGAGTTGGCCCAGGGCTCAGCTTGGCACCGAGCATGTGAGGCGGCCCCATCGCCAGCCACCGTGGTTCTGTTGCTCAGGTTCCTGGGGGAGCTGGTGCCAGCTCTGGGCCCTCCCCAGGGATGCAGTCAGCAAGCAGGGCTCAGTTCAGACTCATTTCAGGGCGAGCGGCAGCTGTACTGTTATGAGGTGGTCCCGCAGCAGCCGGCGCTGAGCCCAG
Organism: Cheracebus regulus; assembly: GCA_963574635.1. Classification (NCBI taxonomy): domain Eukaryota; kingdom Metazoa; phylum Chordata; class Mammalia; order Primates; family Pitheciidae; genus Cheracebus; species Cheracebus regulus. The sequence goes on from CAUYQU010048574.1 coordinate 67,951, forward strand.
GTAAGCCTTGCTTCCTCGCCCCCTCTCCCCTACCCTCCACTCCTCCGCCTGTCCTGCCTGTCCCTCTGTGGTATCAACAGTGACCCAGTGTGTCCTGGAAAGTGTGCTTCGGGGGGCCGCCCTTGTGCCCCGGCAGGTGCTGGCCGTCATGAGCTGCGAGGTACTCCGAGTCCTGCAGCTGAGCGACACAGCCATAGTGCCCATCAGCTACCATGTGCCTCGAAAGGTGAGGGGGACCTGGGTGAGGGGCTGAGGGGACTGGGGAGTCAGGGGGCCTGGGCTTCACTGGCTGCCTGCTTGTCTGTGGCCAGGCTGTGGAGTTCCATGAGGATCTGTTCCCGGACACCGCCAGCTGTGTGCCTGCCTCTGACCCCCACAGCTGGTGGGCTGGGGACAACCAGCAGGTAGGACCAGGGCCTATCACCTCTCCAGGCCTGCTCCAGCCCCTGGGAGCCCCCTGTCTGGCTGTGTACCAACTCAGCCTGGCCTGCTGGGTGCTCCTCTATCCCCACCCATTCGACCCTCCCATGGTGTCCCTCCTGACTGGGCAGCCCATGTCCCCATCGCCCACTGCTGGCCCCCCTGCAGGTGCAGAAGGTCAGCCTCAACCCTGCCTGCCGGCCCCACCCCAGCTTCACTTCCCGTCTGGTGCCCCCTATGGAGCCTCTCCCTGACACAGCCCAGCCTGTGGTGACGAAGACACCTGTGGGCGATGCAGACCCAAGCGTAAGTACCAGGGCTGCCCCCATCCTACCTTGGAGACACCACAGTGGCTGCCCTGCGTGTTTACCGATCCAACGGCCTTTTTTTTTTTTTTGAGACAGTCTCGTTCTGTCACTCAGGCTGGAGTGGCAGTTGAGTGATCTCAGCTTACTGCAACCTCCTCTTCCTGGGTTCAAGTGATTCTTCTGCCTCAGCCTCCTGAGTAATTAGGATTATAGGCATGCACCACCATACCCGGCGAATTTTTGTGGGTTTTCTTTGAGAGGAGTTTTGCCCTATTGTCCAGGCTAGAATGCAATGGTGCAATCTTGGCTCACTGCAACCTCTGCCTCCCAGGTTCAAGTCATTCTTCTGCTTCAACCTCCTGAGCAGCTGAGATTACAGGCACCCACCACCATGCCCGGCTACTTTTTGTATTTATAGAAGAGACGGGGTTTCACCATGTTGGTCAGGCTAGTCTTGAACTCCTGACCTCAGGTGACCACCCACCTTAGCTACCTCCCAAAGTGCTGGGATTACAAGCATGAGCCCAGCTCACCTGGCCTTTTTTTTTTTTTTTTTCCTGAGATGGAGTCTCACCTTGTCACCTAGGCTGGAATGCAATGGCGTGATACCAGCTCACTGCAGCCTCCACCCGGGTTTAAGCAGTTCTCTTGCCTCAGCCTCTCCAGCAGCTGGGATTACAGATGCGCGCCACCACACCCGGCTAATTTTTTGTATCTTTATCAGAGAAGGAGTTTCACCATGTTGGCCAGGTTTCTAACTCCTGACCTCAAGTGATCTGCCTTCCTCGGCCTCCCAAACTGCTGGGATTACAGTCTTAAGCAACTGCGCCTGGCCCCAACCTTCCTTGATTGTGAAGTATAACAGACAGAAAAACACGTGGAGCGTAAAGAAGGAACTTCGCAGTGCTTTCTAAATTGGGCAAACACTTAAAAAGCAAGAATTCTCATATAGATCTAGATTTCTGGCTCCTCTGAAAATATTGGCAGATCTAACCCACTGGGCACACCCTCTTACAGGGCCGGGAGCCAGCAGCTGCCACTTGCTGTCCCCGCGGTCTGAAGCTCAGCTGCTTCCCCATGTGTTACCCCAGCACTGGCATCTGCGTTTATGCCTGTGCCCCCCACCGCTCCTTTTCCATGCCCACAGTGGGGGCTCCTTCAGTCCACAGGGGACCCAGAATGGTGACCCTGGAGTCGGCTGGTGCTCCCTCTCTTTGGCCAGCACACCTAGGAGCGGGCTGGCTGACCCCATGCCCCTCCCCAGGAGGACTTCTCCTCCCCTCCCAGTTCGCTGACCTCGCCCTCCACGCCCTCCAGCCTGGGGCCCTCGCTCTCCAGCACCAGTGGCATCGGGACCAGCCCCAGTCTGAGGTCACTGCAGAGCCTGCTGGGTAAGGCGGAAGGACGAGGAGCTCACCCCTACCTCGGGAGCCCCGTCTGCCCCGCTCCTCTATACCCTACCCTGTACCCTCCTCTGTACCCTCCTCTGTACCCTCCCACTGTACCTTCCTCTGTACCCTACCCCTGTACCCTCCTCTGTACCCTCCACTGTACCCTACCCTGTACCCACATCAGTACCCACCACAGGACCCCAACCAGTACACTCCACCCTAACCCCACCCAGAACCCACCCACTGACCC